>CAUYSK010113587.1:0-18271 GCA_963575035.1 Avahi laniger
GTGCCTCTCTTGGCCGGGCGCGGTGGCTCACGCCTGTAATCCTAGCACTCTGGGAGGCCGAAGCGGGCAGATTGTTTGAGCTCAGGAGTTCGAGACCAGCCTGAGCAAGAGCGAGACTCCCGTCTCTACCAAAAATAGAAAGAAATTAATTGGACAGCTAAAATATATATATAGAAAAAATTAGCCGGGCATGGTGGCACATGCCTGTAGTTCCAGCTACTTGGGAGGCTGAGGCAGTAGGATCGCTTGAGCCCAGGAGTCTGAGGTTGCTGTGAGCTAGGCTGACGCCACAGCACTCACTGTAGCCAGGGCAACAAAGTGAAACTCTGTCTCAAAAAAAAAAAAAAAAAAAATGCGCCTCTCCTTTGCTCTCTGGAACATTCTGCAAAGCAACCCAAATGAACTTTATATTCATTTCACCTCAGCATCTTCCTTTTAGGTTGACAATATAAACTCCTGTAAGGTCACTGAATATAAAACCATTATACCAAAATCAAATCTATATTTTGTTTATAGCAGCAATGAGCATTTTGTAGATGAAATTATAGAAGAAGTCTGTTGTAATAACCAAGAAAGAAAATTTCAAATACTTAAGAATAAATCTAATAAAAATCTAATTTGTGTACAATCCTGTTACACAAAAATGTATAAAAATCATTATTGAGATGAATTTTTGTAAAACTTAAATAAATTGGGGAGGGGAGCTAATGTACTATGCCTGAGGCTGAAAGAGCCTCTATGGTAAAGACCAAATTTATCTACAGATTCAATGCAATCTCAATCAAAATGCCAATAGTTTTTTTGTGTGTGTATGGAAATTTCAAAGTCAATCTAAAACTTATGGAAATATAAAAGGCAAAAATAGCTAAGAAAATGTAGAACAAGAAGGAGGAGATAGTTGGAGAACCTACACTACCAAAATTTATCTGGTACCAATTCAAGGTATCAACACAAGGATATCAGATAAGCTGATGGGAAAAAACAGAGATTCTACAAAGAGACCCATGCTCACATGAACATTTGATCTATGATTGGAGACACTGCAGAATATCAGAAAGAATGATCTTTTTAATAAATAGTGCCATTTCAATTGCATATCAATAAAGCAGGAAAAAGGAAACTTGAACCCTACTCAAATCATATGCAAACATATCATTCCTTGTGAATTGCCAATCTAAATATGAACAGTAAAACAATAAAGGTTTTTAGAATATAATATAGGAGAATATAGTCATGACCTTATGGTGGGAAATCATTTATTAGAGAGTACAAAAAGCACTGAACTCTAAGGAAAAGACTTTTATAAATTGAACTAAATTAAATCAGGAATATCTGAACATCAAAAGATAGCATTAAAAGAATTATGCTCTCTCTCAAAATGAGAGACAATATGTTTACAATTTGTATGTGACAAAGGAAGACTCAACAAGAATAAACAAAGTTTGAGGGGGAGGCAGGAGGATCACTTGAGCTCAGGAGTTTGAGACCAGCCTGAGCAAGAGCGAGACCCCGTCTCTACTAAAAATAGAAAAATTAGCTGGGTGCAGTAGCAAGCGCCTGTAGTCCCAGCTACTTGGAAGGCTGAGGCAGGAGGATTGAGCCCAGGAGTTAGAGATTGCTGTGAGCTATGGCGACACCACTGCACTATTGCTGCTCTAGCTGCTGGGGCAACAGAATGAGACTCTGTCTAAAAAAAAAAAAAAAAAAGGCTGGGAGCATAATCCTAGCACTTCGGGAGGCCAAGAGGCCAAGGCGGGAGGATCGCTTTAGGTCCAGAGTTCAAGACCAGCCTGAGCAAAAATGAGAACCCATCTCTACCAAAAAGAAAAGAAAAAAAAAAAACCCAGCCGGGAGTTGTGGCATGCACCTATAGTGCCAGCTACCAGGGAGACTGAGGCAGGAGGATGGCTTAGAGCCCAGGAGTTTGAGCTTGCTGTGAGCATTATGCCACTGCACTTTACCCAGGGTGGCAGAGTGAGACTCTGTCTCAACAAAAACAAACAAGGCAACTGAACACCTCTCCTCACAACCTCCCACCCCTTAAAAAAAAAAGTGGGGGCCATCTTGGAGGCTGACTTCCTGGAAGCTACTGAAGGATGTATTCCACCATAACATGGAGATAAACCAAGAATGAGGAAGACGTGGGGTCCAGAAAACAAGAGAGAGAAAGGGAATCCCCAAAAAGGTAGTAAAATAAAAAAAAAAAAGCAAAGTAATAGAAAAATGGCCAAGATACATAACCTTACAAAAGAAGATATTCAAATAGCCAGTAAATATATGAAAGGTGCTCAATCTCAATTGTTATCCAAGAAATGCAAGTTAAAACCACAATGCTTCCATTATAGTTCCCTCAGCATAACTAAAATGAAAAAGCCAGTGTTGGGAAACACGTGGAAAAACTAAAATTCTTATGGTGGGGAGTATAAATAGGTGCAAGCACTTTAGACAAATTATTTGGAAATATCTACTAAAGTAGAGCATACACATTTCTTATGACCCGGACATCACAGTCTTAGATGTGCACAATAGAAACGTGTTCACATGTGCTCCAAAAGGCGTGTGCTATTTGAAATAGCCTGAAGCTGGCAACATCGCTAATGTCTATCACAGCGGATAGATAAATTAATTAGTGTGTATGAAAACGCAATGAAAATGAACTAACTTACAACTGCAAAAACATGAACAAATCTTGCCAACATCATGTGGAGCTAAAGAAAGCCCTCGCAAAGAGTACACACTGTGTGATTTCATTTTTACAAAGTTCAAGAACAGACAAAACTAATCTCTGGCTTTATAAGTTAGATTAGTGGTTTCCTGTGGGAAAAAGAGTAGGGAGAGTGATCAAGAGGGGGCTTTCTGGAGTACTAATAATGTTCCATTTCTTTTTTTTTTTTGAGACAAAGTCTCACTCTGTTGCCCAGGGTAGAGTGCTGTGGCGTCAGCCTAGCTCACAGCAACCTCAAACTCCTGGGCTCAAGCGATCCTCCTGCCTCAGCCTCCCAGGTAGCTGGGACTACAGGCATGTGCCACCATGCCAGGCTAATTTTTTCTATTTTTAGTTGTTTGGCTGATTTCTTTCTATTTATAGCAGAGACAGGGTCTTGCTCTTGCTCAGGCTGGTCTCGAACTCCTGAGCTCAAGCAATCCTCCCGCCTCGGCCTCCCAGAGTGCTAGGATTACAGGTGTGAGCCACCACGCCCGGCCCATGTTCCATTTCTTAATTTGGGTGATGGGTACATGAGTGTGTGTTTGTGCCAATTTGTCATGCTCTACACTTAGAACATTTGCATTTGGGGCATGCATATTCTAATAAGAATTTTTTTAATCAATTAAAACCTGGAAGCTGAGACTGCCCTAGCTATTGGGGGTTATTTGGGCCAATAAACAAGAAGCAGAGAGAGAATAAGCCATGGCAATTGATGCTGACTACCAGGCGGAAATTGAGCTGTAATTACCCACAGGGAGTAAGAAGTACTCCGCCGGAAACCCAGCCACCATTCCCTTGCTGGTGCCTTAGTATTCTCTTGCCCAGTAGTACAGGTCAGGGGGAAACTGTAGCAACCCAGTAAAGACAAGACCACTAAAAAAGTTTTGGACATTATGGGAATGCTAGTTTGGGTCATACCACCAAAAAACTCAGACCTCTTGAGGTGACGGCAAAAGTGATTTATGAAACTAGTGTATCCAGGTAGTTTAAATTCATTTCTTTGCTTCCACTGCTGCATTATAAACCCTGGGTATGGGCATCGTCATCTTTCAGGGAATACATTTCATTCTCATATTTTTATCAGTAGCTTTTGATTTAGCTAAAAAGACCAGTCTAACCCAACCTGAATCCTAACTTAAAATTTAAGTTACAAAGGTTTAAATTTGTGCTAATAAAATTTTTTTTAAATATTAAAACATAATTATACCAAAATGAAGGTCCTAGAATTTTTGCTCTGTTTTCTAGAAGAATGTTTAGCATGTGTGTAAGCACAATGATTTTCATTCACTTGCGTCTCAAAATCTCTTTTAATTTTTGTGCGTGTTTGCCCATGTGTGCACTTACATAAACACGACTGACTCCTGTGTGATAGTTTCGCCTTTGGTATACATTCATTCAAAAGAATGTACAAGGACAGGATTCAGTTATATAATTAGATGAATTTATATTTAATCACACAATCTATATTCTTTTGAAGAATGGCAATAAATACATGGAAAGTCACTAGGACTATACCTGGTACAAATACAGATTTGATGACCACTTAGTTTCCTAGTGACCACTGGTTAGAAATCACTATGTTAAAGTTGAAAATATTTCCATCAATCCTTCTCTCTTATTTGTCGTATTTTTAAATTCACATTTTCCACCTTTAAAAATAGTAAAAATTACTACCTTCTTTGTTTCCTAAGAAACAGACTATAAGACATCTTTGCTGAGGATGAGGGAGAAGGAGGATTTCATCCCGGTAAATTCTCTTAGAATGTTCCAGAAAAATGTGGAACTGACCTGTTAAGTGGCTACTCTTACTGCCTGTCGAGCTGGTTGTTGGGTCTGCTTTTCCTAACACTGGGCCCATCCTAAAGGAGAGACCTTGAGAGGTGAGAGCTCATGTTCACTTTTCAGTTTTCTTTTAAAATTTACAAACATTACAAAATGAATTTCCTGAAGCATATTAAAAGGACTAAATATTTGCGTAACATAAATATCTCCTTCCCTGTAAACAGCCCTGCCCTACCGCTTCCCAAGCTGGCAGGCTGAGACTGCAGGCGCACTGTGCAGAAATATTCTTCAGAGACAGCTCAGCTTTGACCACAGCTTCCATTAATATTTCCATTGGGAAGTTCTTGCCATATGTTGGAAGGGCTGATTTACACTTTGCTGAATTCCTCCAGCAATGCTTTCGTTCCTCTTATTTCTTAGTGCTCTGGGCAACTGCCCAGCTAGCAGAGAGACCACCTCTTCCTCTAGCTCTGGTGAGCATAGTGGGTAGCATTAATGGTTGTCTGGGCTGGGCCACATTTTTGACAAGGATCTTTGCTCAGGTTTTAACTTAAATGTCACTTTTTCAGCAAAGCCTTTCCTGACTCTCCTAGCTAAATCAGTACCACTCATTCTCTGCCACTTTATTCTATTTGATCCCCTTCACTGCCCCTATCAGTAACTGCTGTTAACTTACGTACTTATTCTGCGTAAGATCTCCTGAGAGGAGCAGAAACTTTATCTCCGTTGCCAAGAGCAGCGCCAGGGCCCACCGTAGGGGCTTGACCTTTAACCAATTGACTGGCTACTACTGTGTATTAGCTTGGGGGTTTCCAAAAGCAACTAATTGCCTGAATTTCATGTTTATTATATTCTTCAATCACACATCTCAGCACCCTTATGATTTTCAGTTTGAAGGACACCAAACAGCAAATGACATCCTTTAAGCATCACCGCGACTTCGAGAGAATTGCATTTCACAATGAAGTGGCTAAAATGCTTTAACTTTTAGAAAATTATACTCTGTCCCATATTGAATAGTCGTTCCATTATTATCAGGTTCAGAAAAAGTATCTGTAAGGTAGGCGTGGCAAACCGTAAGTCTGCGAATTTGAAGGTTACATCTAAATTAGAATTTCACTCAAGCACGTTAAGGCCCTTTTAGTTCTACACTAATAACTTTTTACAAGTTCCTAAGTTCTGAGCCAGAGACAAGTGGCTCAATAAAAGCTGATGAACCATCCCAGTCCTTCAGTTCCAGCCTGCAGAAAGAACGCTCATAGTCCAGCTGTGCTGGCTCTCAGAAGAAAAAATCGGGAGGTGAGAGCTTTCACCTTCCAAGTTAAATATATTATCCTAAAAAAGCACAGAAGCTCTTAGTGCAAGAAACACGAACCACCAAGACTTTCTGGCTGAAGTGCTGGCGTGGGCTCAGCATCGCCAAGGCAGGGACTGAGGCCTGGAGGACGCCGAGACGTGATGACAAGCAGAGGGAGGAGGCTGCTTGTCCCACTCCTGTCGTGAAACCACTAGTAAGAGCCACACCTGCAACTGTTTAAACAGCCCCAGGACCCTGCCGGGGTGGGGGGCTGGGGTCCTGTGGTTCCGCTATGAGAAGTGCAAGTCCACTGTATTACCTGACTCCTGTTTTTTCACAAGTGCTGGTATAACCTAGAGAAAACACCTGTTGCCTCTCTAATCCCTTCTGTCTAGTTCCATTGAGAGAGACATGCCATTGCCCTACTTAGCACCCTGCACTTCCTGCTTAGCCCACTTCCTCGGGGGGAGGGCACGGGGGGGGGGTCTCAGACACCATCAAGGCCCAGGCTCCTCCCTAACCGATGCTGCCCCTTCGTATCTGGCCACCATCTCTCCCCAGCCTTGTCGTGTCTGGGATAGGACACCAAGCCAGAGGAGGAGAAAGGTGACCCCATGCTGAAGCCAGCAGCTGGGCTGGTGGCCCAAGGCCTCGCGGTAGGCCTGGAAGGAAAGCAGGGATGTCAAGGTTAGTCAGATCAGAAACGAGCAACCCAGAGGCTGTGGGCCGGAGGCAGGGCTGAGTGAGTAGCCACAACACAAGCCGTTGAGACAGGATGTATTTTTTCAATTCTAAGACAGTTATTTTCATAATTTAGTACTTCTGACATTAAGATGTGTCTCACAACCAATGACATCATAGCACTGTGTTATTACTACTGTAATCTGTCTCTACCCACAGAGCACATCTGACACCAAATGTGTGTAGAAGATTTTCTACACAAAGGAATTCTCTGGCATCAGCTAGGTGTCCTGCAGTTCGATCCTGACACTATCTACCCTGAATTAGCTTGGACCCCACAGGTTAAAGGCTCAGGCCCATAAGACTGCCACCACCTCAGACACCATGGCAATTTTGGGCCACCCATTGTCCTTATCAATTGGCTAGAAATTGGGGGTTCCCATGACCCCGTCCTTAAGTTTGATAATTAGTTAGAACAGCTCACTGAACTCAGGAAAGCATTTTACTTACATTTCCAGTTTATTATGAAGGACATTATAAAGGACACTGATAAACAGCCAGATGAAGAGGCATGCAGGGCAAGGTCAGCAAGGTCCCAAGCACAGAAGCTTCTGTCCCTGTGGAGTTGGGCTGACCACCTTCCCAGCACATGTATGTGTTCACTAACCTGAAAGCTCTCCAACTCCAGTGTTTAGGGTTTCTGGGGAGGTTCCATTACACAGGCGTGATTGATTCAATCATTGGCCATTAATGATCAGCCCTCTAATCACATGGATGGTTCCTCTGGACACCAGGCCCCAACCTGAAGCTGTCTGGGAGCCCATTATGAGTTATCTCATCAGCGTAACTCAGATACAGTTGAAAGAAGCTTATCAGGAATAACAAAAGATTATCACTCAGGAAATGTCAGGGGTTTTAGAAGCTCTGTACCAGGAACCTGGGGTAAAGACCAAACATTTATTTTTTATTATATGACAGTATCACAATCGTAATTTAATTACTACTAATTTTAAATGGTACAATTAAAAGTCATGACGAGTAAAGTATGACTCACCATGACTTCATTGTTTTGTTAAAAATAGTATTGATAAAGTGTAACATCTAATATGGTCACTAGGCGTGGCGTGGTGGCTCACACCTATAATCTCAGCACTTTGGGGAGACTGAGGTGGGAGGATCAGTTGAACCCAGGAGTTCAAGGCCAGCCTAGGCAAAATAGCAAGCTGTGAACCACTGTAATCCTGACTTTAGTTTGTATTTTTGATGTTTTGACATCTTGAGGCCTGGAGACCTTGGAGGGACTGCCCCTCTCAGGGCACAATAATTCCTAGAAATAGCAAACAAATCACCTGCAACCATACCTCTCATATGCAAACCAACCACTCCAGAGCCCAGATGCCAGCCACCTCTTCATGGGGTTCTTCCACTCTGCCACTATTCCGCTGTCCTCATCACCCCCAAGGCCAGATGCCAGACAACTGGGGACAGCCTCTAGGCCCCAGAGCCCTGAACTGATTCAAACTTGCCCACCTTAAGCCGGCTTCCCCTGCCGGGCCCGTTCCTTCCCACGGAAACCGTGATAAAGCCTCTTGCTTATGTTTTCCCCTGGCTCCCTCTGCCTCCTGAGCAGCCCTGGCGCTTCCCCAGGCATCCACCCCCGAGGTGTGGTGTGCCTCCTCCTCTTGGGAGCCAGGAGTCACCAACTATTCTGCAATGATAGTTGTCTCCTGGTCTACACTTGAATAATAATAAAACTTACATTTTAAAACATATAGACTACGATGCCTCAGTGTAGTTGAACATTTGCTAATTGAAAAATTCACTTAGAATTTCACCTGGAGCCACTTTATCAATAGATCAGACAAAATTCTTAAAGGATCTTCTGATTTCCTAGACCAGAGCAAAGTAGAAACCACGATTAGTAAGGAGAAAAGGATAACAGTAAGTGGTAGCCAAGAGATTGATGGATAACAGAAATCAGAAGAGAGAGCCAAGCAAATTCAAGAATTAAACAAGGATATAAAAAGGACATAAAAATCCCACAGCATTCTGGGACCACGGGCATAGCCTGAAAATCTCACATATACCCATAGCTCCTGAGAGCATCTCTATATTTTGGCAATGAACAATTCTGGATACCAATAAAAAGGATTTTGCATCCTGGGGAAAAGAATTAACTGTACTTAGGTATTCTAAGATGAAATGCCATGTATAATATACTTTAGAAAATCACCACCGGAAATAGGCAATACACATATAAAAACATTTCAGTGAATAGAGAGGAAATATTTAGTTACATGGAAAGTTCACTTGACGGACACACCCTGGACTCTGAAAAATTCAAATAAATGGCCTTTTTGTACCTTTGCCTTTATCATTTTGTTGCCTCCTGGCTCCAAATTTTCCTTTTTGCCTGCTCTGTGAAGATGAGTCTGAGCCCTTTAACTGTTTCTCCTCTGCCGGCTGGCATGATGCTAGCTGTGTCAGTAAAGGGTGCTGGGAGGAAAGGGTTTGTGTCTGGATCTTTGTGCACTTTTTCTGCAGCAGCTTCCCCAGCACGTGGCTCCCCCGCGCGCAGAGGTCAGATGGATGCAGCCAGCAACTGCCCGGCCCCTCCCTTGGGGGTTTTACATCAGAGAGTTGCCATGGGAAACCTCCCCACAGACAGCTTCCTGGTACCCGGGAGGGCAGGTTTAGGAAAAGTGATGGAAGATCGATTTACAGAAAGTTTCTCCAGCCTGGCACCACAGAATCTTCTCTGCCAGCCAGTGAGCCTCAGTCGCGCTCCCCTCGATGACATCCGGGGGGAATGCGAGGGGGTTTTCCTTGGTCCTCTCCCTCAGCCCCTTGTATCTACTCTTTCTATATTCTCTAGAGGTTTTTTTTTTTTTTGCTTCTTACTAACCAATCCCTTATTTATCCAATCCCCATTATAACTAATAATTTTTTATATTAAACCTTCCATGTTCAAATTACCAGGTGGTTCCTCTGTCCTGATCAGATTTGTGTTGATACAGGACAAATAGAGAGTGAAAGGAGGGGGAAAGCATGGGGAGGAAAGAGAAAAAGGAAAAGAAAGTAGGAAAACAAATGAAAGACAATCAAGCAGCAAGAAGAAAATGAGGGAAGGAAACAGAGAAAACGAGGAGTGGGTGGGTGGGTGATGCGATGGTTAGTTTTCTGTGTCAGTTGGACTGGGCTAAGCAATGCCCAGATCACTGGCAAAACATTATTTGGGAGCATGACTCTGAGGGTATTTCCAGAAGAGATTTCTGTTTGAATCAGTAGACTGAGTAAAGATGATCTGCCCTCCCCAGTGTGGGAGGGCATCATCCATCCAATCTTTTGAGGGCCTCAATTGAACAAAAAAGCAGAGAAAAGGTGAATTTGCCTTCTTTTCTGGAATCAAAACATCCGTCTTCTCCTGCAGACATCAGGACTGCAGAGTCTCAATCCTTCATACTCTGGGACTTATACTAGCATCCCCCACCCTACCCCACCCCATTCCACTCAGGTCCTTAGCCTTTGACAGGGAGTCACGCCATCAGCTTCCCTGGTTTTCAGGCCTTAGAAATCAGACCTAATTATATCATCTGTATTTAGAACAACCTAAAGGCTCCACAAAAAGTCTCTTAGATCTGATAAACAAGTTCAGTAAAATTGCAGTATAAAACAATCAACATACAAAAATGACTTGAGCCAGGAGTTTTTAGATTTTTTTCCTTTTTTAAGATTCCTGGATCAGAGACAATTTTTTTTCTCTTTAAGACAGGGTCTTGCTCTGTAGGCTGGAGTGCAGTGGCACTATCATAGCTCACTGTAGGTAGCCTTGAACTCATGGGCTCAAGCCATCTTCCCAACTTGGCCTCCCAGAGTGCTGGGATTTGCAGGCAAGAGTCACCATACCCGGCAGAGCCCAGGAGTTTGAAGCCAGCCTGAGCAACATAGAAAGACCTTGTCTAAAAAAAAGAAAAAACAAAAACAACAACAAAAAAAGACAGTCTCAACATTTTCTGTTTCCTCAAGCTCTGAATTCTCAAGCTCCACTTTTTCATCTCCTCACCCAAGACAGCCGAGTTGTTCAGAAGCCCAGACAGGGATTTACCGAGGGAGCCGGCAACCCATCCCTAGCCCGGCATACTTGACCCAGCGGGAACCAGAGTAGCAGGAGCCTCACCACCCCCACCCTAGTCCTGGCCGTGCAGAGCAAGAGGGCCTTTCCCTAGCCTGCAGTAGAAATCTGGCCAGCATCTCCTTTTTGGAAAGTGCTAGCTCAGAGAAAGTCAAGGGCTCCTTAGATAGAAGCACAAGCTCTGGCATTGGGTTGAAAATCATCATTTTTGTGGATGATGATAAATGATGTGATTGAAGAAAAAAAATGCTTTCTAACAAATGAAGTACTACACAGACGTGAGGCAGGAACAAGAAAGGTTATTAGTGTTGTAAAAGTTTGTACATCAGGAGCCAAGGACCCCATTCCAGAAAACTTACTCCCAGCCAAGTAAAAGCAAGCCAAGAGCTGGATCCAACGCAAACTCATTCGTGGCAAACGACCCATAGAATGTGCATGTGCTCCTGCGTACACTCGCAGCATTCTCAGTTCAATGCGTAGAGTCACAGCCGTGCGTTGCACGCTGACCGGTGCGCCGGGACGCGGCAGGGCAGTGCACGGCAATGGGAATATGTAACTCTGGTTTTCCAACCTTAGCATTCCTTAGAATCGCCAGACCGCTGGGCTTTGCCCGCAGAGTTTCTGATTCCGGAAGTCTGAAGTAGAGGTCCCCAAATTTGCAATTGGAGTTTCCTGGGTGACACCCCCACTTCGAGAAGCCCTGACCTCTCACGATGATGAGGTCCATCAGCAGAGGGCAGAGGCCAGGCCCGGGGCAGGGTGTTGTGTACTCGAGCCTGACAGTTCCACCACTGACCAGCAGAATCATCTTCGCCTCTTCATACCTTAAGTTTCCTCATCAGTAAAATGGGGATGCAGTAATAGTACCTAAATGCTGGGCTTTGTGTAAGGATTAAAGGAGTTAAAACACGTGAAGTGCTTAGACCATGCCTGGCACACAACAAGCATTTTATAATCATTTGCTTAAATAATAACACAGGTCCTGGAGTCAAAAGGCTTGCACTTAATCCCTGTGTGAACCGTGTAAAAGTCACTTAACCATTCTGAGCCTCAGCTTTCTCATTTGTAAAACGAGGACAAAAATAGTCCCTATCCTGAAGGGTTTTCGTGTAGATTAAATAAGCCGACATGGGAAAAGCGCCACGACAGCCTGGCACCATGGTGTTGATTAATAAATCTCAGCAGTGAGCTCGAGTTCCTGGAGCAGGGTTTGGGCTCTGTGGGGTAATGCTGCCCTCTGCTGGACAATTTGGCTTCCTGTTTTCTTTAGTTTTAATTGACGGTGAAGCTTGCTTCCGATGTTTCATCTCATCAAGCAGAAAGACTAATATTCTTCAAAAAGCTTATATTCCCTGAATATTTCTTTGACTGGTGCAATCAAACATTATTTGTTTATTTGCCATTGGCAAATGGCCTTCTTCACTTGGCAAACAAATGAACCACTTGGAAACTTGCTTTGGTTGCAGCTACATTTCCAATTTATATTTTTATGAAGAAATTCAGCTATATTGAGATATTCCTGCTTACATTTTTTTTTTTACGAAATTCAATTGTAAGAATCTGCTTAAATTTTCTAATTTTCCTGATTATTGCTTTCCCGTGAATTAAGAGTACTGTGATGAGCGCATCGTCTGGTTATGTGTATGTGTGTTACATTCTCTTATCGTGTGACAAAATAAATAAATGAAATGTCACAGCATGGCAAAAAGCATGGCACCTGAAAGATGTGGCATAATAATGCCTCACTGTGGTTGGTGATTGGTGATGTGCCCAACGGCAGGAGGAAGTAATGACAGCACAGAAGGTCCCCATCCAGACTATTCAACACTGCTCCTTGGGCCACCAAAGCAGTGAAAAGGTACATAAATGAGTGAGTACCACTCTGCCCCCATAAAACTTTATTCATAAACATTGAAATTTGGATTTCACACAATGTTCACATGTTACAAAATATTATTATTCTTTTGATTTTTCTCCACCCTTTATAAAAGTTAAAACCATATACATGAGCAAGCTGCTGGCCACTTTGGGCCCAGAGTCTGTAGCTGCAGACCTCTGGTCTAGCCATCCACCAGGAACAGCCAGATCCTGAGGGGACCAGATGGCTTATTTAAACAGAAATATGATGGGGACGCTACCCCTGCATTCTCTAGGCCCTTTAGGGTGACACTAACCTCTGCCATTCCCCTCGATGCAGCATTGTGTCTTATTCACTTTCTTGACCTATAGTTTCAAACTTCCACTTGGCTTCCCTTTTCTATGGTGAATTTCACCCCACAGGCCAGGGATATGTTGAGGATTTTTACATCTATGTTTATATGGGATTTTAGTCTACGGTTTTCTTTTCTTATAAAATCTATGTCTGGCTTTGGTATCAGGGCAATGGTGGTCTCATAGGATGAGTTAGGGAGTGCTCCCACCTTTTCAATTTTTGGAAGGGTTTAAGAAAGATTTGTATTAGTTCTTCTCTAAATACGTCATAGAATTCACCAGTGAAACCACCAAGTCCAAGGCTTTTCTTTGTCAGGAGATTTTTGATTTACTAATCCAATCAACTCACTAGTTATGATTTACTAATCCAATCTCCTCACTATTCAGATTTTCTATTTCTTCCTGATTCAGTTTTGGTAGGTTTTTTGTTCCTAGGAATTAGTCCTTTTCATCTAAGTTATCTGATTTTTTGGTATACAGTTGTTCATAGTGCTATCTTATAATCCTTTTTATTTCTGTAGGATTGATAGTAATGTCCCCAATTTCATTTCTGATTTTAGTAATTTGAGTTTTCTCTTTTTTTTTTCTTGGTCAATCTAGCTAAAGTTTTTCAACTTTATCATCTTTGTAAAAAATCAACTTTTATGTTCGTTGATTTTCTCTATTGTTTTTTCTATGTTCTATTTTATTGATTTCTGCTCTAATCTTTATTATTTCTTTCCTTTTGCTAGTATTAGGTTTAATTGATCTTGTCTACTTCCTTAAGTGGTAAATTTAGGTTGTTGATTTGAAATCTTTCTTTTTTTTATGTAAGCATTTCAGGTTATAAATTTCCCTGTTAGCACTGCTTTCACTGTATCCTGTAAGATTGGTATGTTGTGTTTTCTTTTTCATTCATCTCTGAGTACAGTTGACCATTGAACAACACAGGTTTGAAGTGCTAGGGTTGACTTATGCAGGAATTTTTACCAATAAATAAAGTTGGCCTTCTGAATTCAGACGTTCCACATCCACAAGAAAAGGCAGATTAAAAATATAGTATTCACAGGGCAAAACTCAAGGACACAGAGACCCAACTTTTTGTATACTTAGATTCCACAGGGCTGACTGTGAGACTTGAGTGTGTGTGGATTTGGGGGAGTCCTGGAACCAAATCTCCATGGATACCGAGTGACGACTGTATTTTCTGATTTCCCTGGTAGTTTCTTCTTTGACTGATGGGTTGTTTAAGAGTGTGTCTTAGACCATTCATGCTACTCTAACAAAATACCCGAGCCTGGATAATTTATAAACAGCAGAAACATATTTCTCACAGTTCTAGAGGCTGGGAAGTCCAAGATCAAGGCACTAGCCCATTCAGTGTCTGGTGAAGAACCCGTCTCTGCTTCCAGGATGACAGACTGTTGCTGCAGCCTCCAGAAGGGAGAACACTGTGTAATCACATGGCAGAGGAGGCAAAGAGGATGAATCAACTCCCTTAAGTTCTTTTATAAGGCCTTTAATCCCATCCATGAGGGCTCCGCCCTCATGACTTAATCGCCTCCTAAACACCCATCTCTTAATATTATCACATTGGCAATTAGGTTTCAACATACGAATTTGGGGGTGGGGGGGCATTCGGTCCATAGCAGAATGTGTTAATTTCTAAAAATTTGTGAATTTGCCAGTTTTACTTCTGTTATTGATTTCTAACTTCATTCAGTTGTGGCCAGAGAAGATACTTAGTATGATATCTATCTTTTAAAATTTGTTGAGACTGAAATTGTGGCCCGACATATGGTCTGTCCTGGAGAATGTCTCGTGTGCACTTGAGAAAAAAGTGTACACTGCTGTTGTTCAGTAGAGTCCTGCATATTTCTGCTGGATTTTCTTCTTGCTGTTGGTGAATGGACACAGCATTGATGACCTTCCCCACGCCGATTTCAGAGGTGTGTGAAAATGAGAAGGATGAAGATGTGTATGCTATATTCTGTGCGTGGCATATGCCTCTCAGGAGACATTTAGAATGAAATTGTCAGTGTAAGACTAGATAAACACATCTATTCTAGAATTTTTTAAACGCTTACCAAAAAAAAAAGGAGATTACCAACCGAGATTGATCAGTTCATCTAATCACAGATCATCAAAACAGCAGTGTTGGGCCGGGGCGGTGGCTCTTGAATGTAATCTTACCACTTTGGGAGGCCAAGGTGGGAGATTTGTTTGAGGCCAGTTCGAGACCAGTCTGAGCTAGAGTGAGACCCCCATCTCTACAAAAAATAGAAAAATCACCTGGCTGTGGTGGCAAACGCCTGTAGTCCCAGCTGCTTGGGAGGCCGAGGCAGGAGAATCGCTTCAGCCCAGGAGTAGGAAGTTGCAGTGAGCTATGCTGACGCCACAGCACTCCAGCCCAGGCAACAGAGCCAGACCCTGTCTCCAAAATAAATAAATAAATAAAAAGCAAAAAGCAAAACAAACAACCCAGCAGTGTTCCCACCTAGGAGTTTTAGGAAGTTATTTTTGTATTTCAAGTGAAAAACTGCACTGCCAATGAGCACATTTAACTTTAGAAAACTATATTATTTAACCTAGGCCATCTTGTTTTCAAATCTTAGAAGTTTAGAAATGAAACACTGTGCATTCCAAGTTGTCAACAAATAGACCTTCAAGTTATTTTTAGTTTTCCAGCTGATTTCTTTCTATTTTTTTAGTAGAGACGGGGTCTCGCTCTTGCTCAGGCTGGTCTCAAACTCCTGAGCTCAAACAATCCTCCTGCCTTGGCCTCCCAGAGTGCTAGGATTACAGGCGTGAGCCACCGCGCCCGGCCTATTCACTGTTTTTTATCCAGTGTTCAGCCTGGTCATTTCTTGCACATGATAGGTGACCAAGAAATATTTATTGAAATTTTTTTTACATCAATGGGATCTTATTATTTGTACCTTTTATTGTTCTGCAATCAGCTCAGAAACTATGTAGCAGTGTATCCTGGACACCTTTCCATGCCCGAATATAAAGATCTAGCACCCTCTGTTTTTTATTTTTAATTTTTAATTATTATGGGTACATAATAGTTGTATATCTTTACAGGGTACATGTGCTATTTTGATACAGACATACCATGTGTAATAAATCAGGATAATTGGGGTATCCATCACGTCAAGCATCCCACTGGGGGATGAATGTGTGTTGCCAGACATGTTAAAGGGCCGTAACATATCCCTTGGCCACCCCAAGCAAAAGGGCTGAAATTGGCCCCTAAGAGGACTGTCGGGTATTACTGGCCAAGTTAAAGGGTGGCAGTAGGCCCCTTGGCATCCCACACAAAAGGGCTGAAATTGGCCCCTTGGAGAAAGTCGTGTATTGTCAGCATCTTAAAATGCCAGAACAAGACACTTGGCCACTCCAATCAAATGGGCTGAAATTGCCCAATTGTTGGTGGTCAAGTTTTGCCAGCGAAGTTATAGGGCCGGATAGGACCATTGGCTACCCCACCCAGAATGGCTGAAATTGGCCCCTTGAAGATGATCGGGTATTTCTGGCCAAATTAAAAGGCTGAAATTGGTCGCTTGGCCACCACATGCAAAACAGCTTAATTGGCCCCTTGGGCGATGGTCAGCTATTTCAGGCCAAGTTATTGGGCTGAAATAGGTCACTTGGGCTCCCCACACAAAAGGGCTGAAATTGGCCCCTTTGGGATGGTCGGGTATTGCCGGCAAAGTTCAAGGGTTGGTAGACTAGTGGTTTCTCAGGGCTGTAAGTGACGGAAGGACAGTGAAATGAGAGTTACAGGGTATACATGGTACAGGATTTCTCCCTGAGGTGAAGGAGGTGTTCTAAAATTGTGGTGATGGTCACACCTATCTTTGATTGTACTAAAAACCAATTGTATGGTATGCAAAGTATATCTCAATGAAGCTTTAAAAAATAATTTTAAAAATAATCAAGGTTAAATGCTTTTTCACTCATTTACTTAGGAAAGAATTAAAAATGATTATACCCAGTGCTGCAGAGGATGCTGTGAAACATACACACACACACACACACACACACACACACACACACACACACACAGCTGTTGTGTGTAAACTGCTAAAATAAACCTTTCAGAAAACAATGTGGTTATACATCAACAACTTAAAAAATTCTCATCCCTAGAAATTACACTTTTGAGAATCCATCCTAAAGAAATACTCCTATGTAGAGAAAATAATCTAATTTGCAAGTTATTTTTAATCACGTTAAATGGAAATAAACTAAATGGCCAACATTAATAGAATGACTAAATAAGTTATAAAGCCCCATTGTGATGGAATATTATGTACCCATCAAAATGAAACCTATTTTTCTTTTCTATCCACAGCAAAAAAAAAAAAAAAGGTCTTGGCCTGAATAAGATACTCTTATGTAGAACTGAAAATTAAAAAAGGCCTATATAAAAAAGTTTTAAAATGAAAAGCATAATTCAGGGGTTCTCAAAGTGTGGTTCCAAGAACAGCACATCAGCATCACTGGAGAATGTGACAGAAATTCATAGTCTTGGTTCCTACCTGCTACCTCCTCCATCAGAGACCCTGGCAGTGGACCCAGCGATCTGTATTTTAATAAGCCCTCTGGTGCACACTAAAGTTTGAACACTACTGGCATAATGCAACGTCAAAGGTAAAAGGCAGGATTCAAATCACAGCATGATGAGAGCTGACATTTATCGAATGTTGACTGTGCTTTCCTATGATTTCATGGACTTTGCAAAAGCACCTTATGAAGTGTTGGTACTACTGTTATCCCATTTCACAGGTCAGGAAACTGCGGTACAGAGAGGTGAGGTGACTTTTCCAAGATCACGGAGCTAGTAAATGGCAGAGCTGGGACCTGAAAGCCCACACTGTTAACCAATGTGCCAGAATTTCCATAAGCAGGGTTCCAAACATCACATAATGATCAGGTAGTCTCAGGGAGTCCTTGGATGTTCATTTTAAATTCCAATAGTTATGTAGTTTTTGAATGTATAGTAGAAAAAATATATAACTGGCATTTCAAACTCATGATTCCAATAATAACATTAAGTTTCCCTTTAAAATAACTGAATTTATATTAAAAGTTAGTTGTCTTGGCTGGGTGTGATGGCTCACGCCTGATATCCTAGCACTCTGGGAGGCTGAGGTGGGAGGATCACTTGAGCTCAGGAGTTCCAGACCAGCCTGAGCAAGAGTGAGACCCCATCTCTACTAAAAATAGAAAAAATTAGCTGGGCATTGTAGCACATGCCTGTAGTCCCAGCAACTTGGGAGGCTGAGGTAGGAGGATCGCTTGAGCCCAGGAGTTTGAGGTTGTTGTGAGCTAAGCTGATGCCACGGCCCTCTAGCCCAAGCGACGGATTGAGACTCTGTCTCAAAAGAAAAAAAAAGTTAGTTGCCTTATGTGGCAGATTAGACATTCACAGAAAGAAAAAAAAATTAGCAACTTAAAAGTTAGCTGCCTTAAT
>CAUYSK010113588.1:0-12934 GCA_963575035.1 Avahi laniger
TCAAACTCCTGGGCTCAAGCAATCCTCCTGCCTCAGCCTCCCAAGTAGCTGGGACTACAGGCATGCGCCACCATGCTCGGCTAATTTTTTCTATATATATTTTTAGCTGTCCAATTAATTTCTTTCTATTTTTGGTAGAGACGGGGTCTCGCTCTTGCTCAGGCTGGTCTCGAACTCTTGAGCTCAGAACGATCTGCCCACCTCGGCCTTCCAGAGTGCTAGGATTACAGGCGTAAGCCACCGCGCCCGGCCTCAAATGAGTCTTTAGTTTTTAAGAGGGTCCAAATCTAGCTGGGGTATCAAGTCCCCAAGGAAATGATCACCTCCAGTGGCCTCCTTAGCAGCTCTGCCAGTGGCCTGACTTCTTTTTGCCACGCTGGCCACCTGCGTGGGCTCAGCCACCTGCATGGAGGCCATTATTTCAGTGGCAAGCCTGAGGGGTCAGCAAGCTTTCTGTAAATGGCCAGACAGTAAATGTTTAAAAATTTGTGGGACATAGATAGTCTTTGTCCTATATTCTTTTTTTTTTTCCCATCCCACAACCCTTAAAAAATGTAAAAACTCCTGTATACAAACAGCATGATGGCTGCATTTGGCCCAAGGACTGTAGTTTGCCCACCCCTGCCCTAAGCAAACATCGTGATGCTATAAACATTTTCTCTGTTTTACCGTAAACATTTCAGAAGGCCCAAAGTAAAATGAAGTACCCATACATACATTTCTAATGTCTCTAAAGAATAAATTGGAATTAGTTTAAAGGATTAGCGTAAAAAGCAAGTAATGATTGCAAAATGGAATCCCCCCCGCCCCCAATATATACACAGATTTGGGAATTGTTAGTATTCATTCTACAGCTGAAGGGTACGATGTGTTTGCTGTGTGAAGAGATTCTGATGTACAGAAATAATGTCACAGATTCCACGGTCCCTAGTACATTCAGTACCACAAATGGGCTTGCCCAGAGAGAAGAAAACTGGCCACCTTTGCAGTAAATGAATGACAGAGAAAGACCTCCCAGGCAAGGCTGTTGAGTACGGCCAGGGTGAGAACAAAAATCAAATCAGGAAAAGAGAATTCAAAGTATAAAATATCTTTCATTTTATTATTGGCATTAAAAAAAATATGCCAGCCATTACACAATACATTAACAAGCTCAGGTGTTTGTTTTTTTTTTTTTTTTAAATTTGGGAATAAAATGAAATCTGCCTCCAAAAATGAATAAGAGAAGAGGATGATGATAATGACAATATTTACTAGACTGTGAATTTCTTGTCAAAAATAAGTCTAGATGCTACGGAAATAAATCATAGCCTCCATTTTAAGCTATTAACAACTATTCGTGTGAATGACAAAAATAAGAAGACTGGGCGGCTTTTGGGCTAGTGGTATAGTACTGCCACTCTGGCCAACAGTTGTAAATAACCGGCACTTTAGCGACAACACGCTGCTCTTGAGAGAAGTGGGTCAATTTCTGTCCAGTATAGGGATAAGTTAAAATGACCAAACAGGAAACTATTATATATATTATTTCCTTTCACACAAACCACCACCAGATGTGGCACTACCCAAAGCCCAACAGCCGAGAAATGAAAGACAGCGCCTGGAATTTGAAATAAAAAGTGGGGAAGCGGCAGCTAAGTGTGTGTTTTGACCAGGAACATTCATTCTGATTCAAACAACTGAGAGGATTTAACCCAAGTAAGGCTCCCCCACATCCTGTATTTTTTATCAAAAATATTTATAGTGAGGCCGAGCCTGGTGGCTCACACCTGTAATCCCAGCACTCTGGGAGGCCGAGATGGAAGAATCGCTTAAAGCCAGGCGTTCGAGACCACCCTGGCAACATAGCAAGACCCTGTCTCTAGAAAAATATAAAAAAATTAGCTGGGCCTCGTGGCATGGACCTGTAGTCCCAGCTACTCAGAAGGCTGAGGTGGGAGGATCACCTGAGCCCAGGCATAGGAGGTTGCAGTGAGCTATGATGGGGCCACTGCACTCCAGCCTAGGTGACAGAGCAAGACCCTGTCTTTGGAAAACAAAAAAAAAGAAAAAAAAAATTTAGAGTGAAAAGGGAATGAAAAACAGTAGTCTGGGTATTTTTAACGTTTCTCGCCATTTTACCACTATTCTTATTAGTCTCTTGTGATCCCTCCTCTCATGGCCAAATCGCTACCCAAGACTTACCCCAAGCATGATGCTGCGAGTCTAGTTTTCCCACTTGTTTATCAGCAGTCACTGCCTACATTTTACCAAACTCACTATCAATCACAACAAGCAGCCTTCTGAGGACACGTAATCGACATCCTCTACATTTAGGAGGATGCAGAAGCGTGGACACATTGACCTAAATAACCGTAATTAGGGCATGTCACTAAATGGCAACCTTCTGAGATAACATCACCTTTCATTCCTAGTTACCCACCAAGCTGGTCTTGACAGTCATTTCCAGCTAAATCTCACTGTGTAAATCAGTGACAGTGCCTGACATTTAAAAGAATAAAATTCCACAGTGTTCATGGATGAACACATTTTGAGGCTTGGGTGGAGACTTTCCCATCTCCACAACTCCGGTTAGGTTAAAAGAAATCCTCTGAGGCTAATCTAGAGGACTCCTGTTCGCCCGTACCCTTTCGACGGATTGTTTACTCTAAATATCAACTCCAAGATTCCCATTGAAGACACCCTGGAAATTCAGCTCACCTTTACTGAGTCAGACTGTGTTTTCTTCTTTTTATTTTATTTTTTGTTATTCACAAATACTATCTCCTACACAAGCTGTGTTTTCTAATTGGTAAGTTAGGAAAAGGGAAATTTTCAATTGAAAATGGTGCACTCTCATTTTCTTTCCTAAACTGCTAGTCTTTTGCCTTGCAATTGTTGCACAGTTGATGCACAATAGCACTGAATGAGTACCCTTTAAAACACAATGCTTGGGAGTTGGACAATCTCTTTGGGATCACAGAGTTTAGGCAGTGCACTGAAAAGAAAAAAAAAAAAAGAGAGCTGTTGGCTTTCGGTCCTCTGCTCCAACTTTAGGACCCAACTGTCTACTTATACAGTCTAGACTTGTTATCTTGCCATATCATGTCTCAGAAATGGAAGTAGAGGGAAACCAGTTTGGCAAGATAGTAAGGGAACAAGATAATGGGTTTAAATGACGAAATAGGAAATCCGTTCCTGGGTGGTGTTTGGCAGTTTAATGTTGCAAGGGGTGGGTGTGGGGAATTTGGGTTGGTGGCAAGGAACACTTTGCACATTTGGTTCACGAGTGAGCATAGAAGGGGTAGGACTGTAATTGTGGATCAACTTGTCTTCATGTCACTTGCCTACTAAATAGTGGATATACCAGTTTTCATTAGCAGAGTGCTTTTAAAGACATGTTGAAAAAATAAATAATAAAATGTAATGCAAAGTCACAGTGACACAATAGGTTACTATCTTTATTCCCTGCACAAACCTTCATAGTTTGTCTGGTTTTTAGTTCACTGTTTCCATGATGCAATTTCTATCGCAAAGTCATTGCAGATTTAACTATGTAATTGTGCTGTGCTTTGTTTTTGTTCAAAGTCTTTCATTAGATCTTGAAGTATTCAATGGAGCTTAAATAAGAGGCATTGCTTCCTTTCTTTTCTATGCTGTGGTCAGTCCGTAGCTAATGGAGAGTGGAACAAAGTAGTGTTATTGTGCAATAAGAATTGTCTAACAAGAGATTGCTATCAAAGACAGAGGCAGGTTCTAACAAAAGTTAAATAAAACGGTTGCCTTTTTGAGCAAGTAAAATGAATACTGCCTTGTGAGACAGTACTGATTTTTCAAAAGAACAGGTTGGGAAAATAGACTTCAAAATTAACATTTTCTTTGGTCTGCTACATTGGTAAAAATATGTTTACTTTGAAACCTTCATGATTGTATTAGCTTCACCGAAACACTGAGAATAAAGATGAATGGTTTTGACTCCTAAATTCATAAATAAGTATAATTATTACATTACTTTAAAAATCTAATTATTGCTAGAATTCATTGTTACACAAAAATATGCCCTGCCCCAAGTATTCATAATTTGTATGAAATGAGGCTAAAGGCATCTCTATACCAGCTGTTAGTCCCTTCCTGGAAGAAGGATCAAGCTAATGAAAAAATGAAGTCCATGGTCTTTTATTTTTCCTTCTTTTCATATATATACTCCATTAAGACAGCAGAGCAGAACTGGAATATTTTGATGATGTCACTTGTCATGTCTGGGGTAGAAAACTGGACTGAAGTAGCAATATCATGTGTCTCTACTAGACCTCTGTTTTATACTAATAGATCAAATGTCTTGTTGGATTGTGAGTTCTTAAAGGGTAGGGGCTTGGTTGGCTGTGTTGGCATGCTCCTGTAATCTTAGCACTTCGGTAGGCCAAGGCAGGAGGATCGCTTGAGGTCAGGAGCTCTAGACCAGCCCGGGCAACATAGAGAGACCCTGTCTCTACAATAAATTAAAAAAAAAAAAATTAGCTTGGCATGGTGGTATGAACCTGTAGTCCTAGCTACTTGGGAGGAGAATCGCTTGAGCCCAGGAGCTTAAGGTTACAGTGAGCTATGATTACACCACTGCACTTTAGCCCACAAGCGACAGACCCTGTCTTAAAAAAATAAAAAAAGAAAAGAAAAAGAAAAAGGGCAGGGGCTTAACGTTTAGTCATCTTTACAAACAGTTCTGACACACCGCCTTGCACATAGAGAACTCAGCAAATGCTATCTGAATAAAAGAAAATGATTGGCAAGACCGGAAGTCCTGTTGCCCAATACCTGCGTTCTTTTGCAGGCTGGTCTGCACTCCAAGGCCGTTTCATCCGCCTGCTTTCCATGGGGCAGGTTCGTCCCCAGGCCTGGCTCTCACACTATGCTGCATTTCAATTTACAACAAGCCCTTGATGAACGAGTGCTGCATCCACAGTAGCAATGCGGCATCATCTCTTTAAAAGTGAGGGATGAAGGCATAAGACGTGCTGTATTGGTCAGGCTCGGAACAGAGCACTCTTCCACACTATTCCACTCTAGACACCCAATTGTGAGAGGGAAACAGAAACGGAAGCCACATAGGGAGCAGTGGCAACAATTAAAAGATTGGCTTGTGTCGGATTAAATATTCTTCACATTTTGGATCTCAGGAAAAATCCTGGGAACTATTTGAAATATAAAGGATGAAGTAATATATTGACTGACATGCAGTACTTATACCTGATTAAGCTGTGACTATACATATTTTGTAACCTGAAATCGCCATTATAACATTTGTTTTTTTTAAAAAAAACCAAAACTTGCTGACTTAGTTAACCCTTTATTTTTTTGCTGAGACTTAAAGTATGTTGCATGCATCCTATCAAACCACCTATGAAATGCAAATTAACTCAACCTCTGTATTTCAGCACTTCCTGAATCACCTAATACCACTGAAGATAACTAGAATATTACCTCTGATACCTTTCCTAATTTGACATTCCTAAAAAAGGCTGTGGGGATGGGAAGTAAGGCGGTGACCTTATTTCAAAAATCAAATTTTTTTTTTTTGAGACAAGGTCTTGCTCTGTTACCTGGGCTGGAGTGCGGTGGCAGGATCATAACTCACTGTAACCTTTTTGGGGTGATGAAAATATTCTGGAATTAGATAGTGCTGATAGTTGTCCAACTTTGTGAATGTACTAAAAACTACTGACCTGTACACTTTAAAAAAGGTGAATTTTATGGTATGTGAATTATATCCAGAATTTTTGAAAATAAAAAATATGGCTAATCATAAAAACAGCTTAAGCTCCAGTGATTTTTCAGTAAGTCATTGAATTTTTTTTTTCATACACACCACGGGTTACTAGTAAGTCAATAAATTTTGATGAGTCTTGCTTTCCTCACCTCTAAAAGGAAGAGGTAGGATCAGATGCTGTCTTTCATCTTTTTAGCTTTAAATAGTTATGATTCTATTTGGAATATAGTGGATTTTCATAACTTGGGAATTTCTCACAGTAAGAGCTTTGCCTATCGCCTGAAATACGCAACTGCAGGTAAAGATGCTGATGTTCTGTCACTGGGCAAGTACTGCCTAACGTGAAGCACGCCACTTTAAGATGGCAAAACCCAAGTTTTAGGTTTGTTTTATTTAAAAATAAATGTTTAAATGTTTATTTAAAAATAAATGTTGCCCAGGCTGGACTCAAACTGCTGGGCGCAAGGGATCCTCCTGCCTCAGCCTCCTGAGTAGCTGGGACTACAGGTGCACACCACCAGGTCCAGCCTGTTTGTTTTTTTAAGGGAGTAAATATTTCTCTTTAGAAATAAGGAGAAAATCCAACTCCTTGATAAAACCAAAGATACCATCAGAATAAAAAGCAGAAGCAGTGCAAACCAGCAGAATTCAGTCGGTCAGCTCCTAACACCATAATATAGACTTTATCTAAAACAAATGTTTCCTCTCGCTCAAAACGGGGACAGGGACAGTTTCAATACTTACCACTTCTACCCCATTTTTTCCCTGAGTTTCACATCATTTCTCCCATATTTTTGCAATCTTTCTGCTTTAGGCTGTTCAAACTGTTCAATTCCAACTGCTGCTCTCAAATACTAAAATCCCATGAGGATTTGTACCTACTATTCTAAATAAGCAATTGGTTCGAGTATCCAAATAAAAACGTCAGACAACCCAAGCTGCAGACCCAGGCTGCCGGTCAACTGGCTATGACAAAGGACAGCTGCAGAGATGCAACAGAAAAAAGTTTCAGGAGGTTTCAACTAAAGAATGAAAAGGAAATAAAACCACATTTGAGATATGGAAAGACATCTAGTGTTTCAACCAATTGCCAGTAGGTATTTAATTCAAATTCCTGAATAAAATAAGAAATCCCCAAAGCCAAATAAGCATCACAATAAATCACACGAGTAGACAAGGGTATGATTTTTGGGCAGGCCATGTGAAAAGAAAATCTTTGCAGTTTTTTTGTTTTTTAAGAGACAGAGTCTCATTTTATTGCTTATGTTGGAACCTCAAACTCCTGGGGTCAAGGGATCCTCCCACCTCAGCCTCCCTAGTAGCTGGGACTGTAAGTATGTGCCACCATGAATCCTTGCAGTATTAATCGACTCTTCCCCATGCACTCCCAACCTGCTCTACCCTCAATCTTTGCCATTTCAGTAAACGGCAACTCCATTCTTCATCACATCCCACGTTAACCTGTTAGGAAATCCAGTTGGCTCTACCTTTAAAACATTCATAGAATCAGACCACCTCTCACCACCTCCACCACTACCAAGACCCAATTTTCTCTTGCTTGAATTTTGCAATGGCCTCCTAATTGGACTCCTCAATTTGCAACCTTGCCCTCAATACAATCTATTCTCAAAAGTAAGTAGAGTGATTCTTTTCAAATGAGCATTCCAATGATGTCACCTCTCTGTTCAAAACCCTCTAAAAGATTTTCAGTTTCACTCAGAGTAAAAGCCAAAGTCTTCAGGAAGGCCTACAAGACCTGCTAGATCTGATTTCCCATTTCCTCTCTGGCTTCATATCCCATTACTCACTCCGTTTCGTCTGCACAGGACTATTTACACGTTTTCAAACTTGTACCCCAGGGCCTTTGCATTTGCTGTTGTCTAGTTATCTGCAGGGCTCACCCCTCACCCTGTTTAGTTGGTTGAAATGTTACCTTGCTGAAGCCTTCCCTGACTCACCCTCACCCCTCAGTACCTGCTTCATTTTTCTCAATAGCACTTACAACCTTCTAACCTTCTAGTACATAGTTTGCTTATTTACTTTATGATCTGTCTGCCTCCATCAAAATATAAACTCCACGAGGGCAGAATGTTTTGCCTTTTCACTTCTTGTCGTATCCTGCCTCCTAGGACAGCAGGTGCTCACTAAACGTGCGTGGAACGAGTGTCGCGTGAACTCACCGGTGTCCCCCAGGTCAGTGCTTGGAAGAAACATGCGGCAGCGCTCCTTGTGCTCCTCAAGGGAACTTCTCTGTTTGTAACTCCTTCCACAAAACTCGCATTTGTAGGGTTTCTCGACTAGAGGGAGAGCACAGGGAACACTCAGTAACCCTCAAGGGTTACAGGGGTTCCATACAGAGGGTGTGTTGGGCTGTGGGACAACAGTTCACTGGAAATGGGATTGCTGAGTGAAGCCAGAGTACCTGGACACTTTTCAGTTCTGTATCGCTTTTAAATTTATTTAGCTGAGATAAGGTTATGGTTTATGATTAATTATCATGTCAGAGTATTCTTCTAAAGGATCACCTCCTGCCACAGATGAAAGGATTTGGAGTTAAAGATTACCATTTAGCATACTGTTTTGGTTTCAGATCAAATCTTGTTTCCTCAGGAAAAAGAAAATAGGGCCCTTTTATTCTTCAAGGAGGGTATGTGGTATAGGGATGAAACAGGAAGGGATTCTTCATTTTGTGACATCCCTCCGGCTGTAAGTAAAAAATGCTGTGGTTTGAGGGAGTTGGCCATTTTTCTAGAGACCGATGGCCTTTTTGGAATATTGACATATTTGAATAAATTTAGCTCATCCTTGCCAAGTGGCAATAGGAAATACGCTATAGTCTAGGCTAAAACAATAAAAACTGAGCTAATTAAGGATATTTTTGAATAATAGAAATAAGAATGAACTGCAAAAATGACTTCATCTAAATGTCTAAAATGAAGCAAATGTTTCCTCAAAAGTTCACCTGTACAATTCAGGACACCTTTATCCTCCCAACTTTCCAAAAGCTTTATTGCTTGAAATGTTAGTAATCACTTCAACTCTGGGCAAGGCTAGGCTTTCTGATTTGTTGACAAAATATACCCAGTGAATTTGTCAGCATTTTAGGGATTGCAATTTTTATTTTCTAACTCCTCCTACACTGTTTAAAATAGAGGCTTTGGGATTTAAAGAACTAAAAGGTCTTTATGAAATCTCAAATTAAAATAAATGCAGGTTTGCTAGGGCTAAAAATGTTAAGTTTCTGCATAAATTGGGGTCATTTAGAATCTGTCTAAAAATGCCTACTATTGTTGTTTCTTACTTGAAAAAGGCGACGGAACTATTCTAATTTTTTGGAACCAAACTCATCCTGAATTCATTACTTTGAAAAATGAGCTGTAAAAGAAAGAACGCTTCCTTTGCCACTTATGATTTCTCACAGGGGTTTGTTGGGGCTGACTTGTTTAATCCTAGTCTTTGAATTGTAACCAGTTTCGAGTTTAGGGCTGGCTTTTAGTCAAAGTGGTAGATGTGGATTAACATAAAAACAAACTTTTTTTTCTTCAATTAAAATTTTGTCAGATAACATCAAGAACATGAGGTCCCAAATTTGAAGAAGAAAAAAAACTCAGTCTTATTTTTCTAGGAGGGAAATTCTGAATGTTGAAAAAAAAAATGTATTATCTTGCTTGGTTAAAATAAGGACTAAAAACATCAAAAGGTCACATGGCTTTTTATGAATTCTTATTGCTGCTCATCTTTTAGAGATTTGAAAATAAGTAGGCTGATTAAGAGGAAAGTTGGGTTTAAGAAATTTAGCGTAAAATGGCCAAAAAGTAATCCCTAAACAATGAATTATACCTGGATTAGTTTTTTGTAATTTACCAACTGTATAGAATTTGCTTGTCCAGTCTTTTGAATGGAAAGAGAGAGAAAGTTTGTGTGTGTGTGTGTGTGTGTGTGTGTGTTAGGAAAATAATCTTTTTAATAAAGTTTACCATAAAAAAATACTGATGGCTGTAATTTTCTCGCAAAAATTAAAAAGGTATTTTTATAGGGCAGGCTCTTCCTGTCTGACTGCCGTTCTCCAGGGCAGTAAGGATGGTGAGGGAAGGATCATTTCCACTGAGGCAGACGGAGAGCAATTAATGCCTTAATGGAAGTGTAATTAGCCCTAGAGGTCTCTGCTGTTGTAACCCTTCAGAACAAGAATGACAGATTAAAACCTCGATACTTAACTCTTTCTGGTTTCCACACTGGGCTAGGAGGAAAGCTGTTACTAGACATGGAATGCTCATTTCCCGCACTTACCAGAATGGGTTCTAAGATGCCCCGTGAGTGCATCTCTTCTCTGGCATGCATAGTTGCAGAGGTGACACTTAAAAGGTTTTTCCCCTGTGTGCAGTTTAATGTGGCGGAGGAGGTTACCTTTCTGAGTAAAAGATGCCCCACACTGATTACACTGGAATGGGCGTTCACCTTTAAAAAGGACAAAAAAGGAGATTTCTGATCACTAGGCAAGTGGAGAAGCATATGCACAGATTAGATGCCCAGGGCCAAAGCTCCTCTTGTAGAGTTTCTGCTCCTAATGGGATCAGTTGGGAGCTGCGTTGCAAGGCAAGCATTAAGACTTACTTATGGAATCTTCATGTAGGACAGAAAAAGCACTCACCCAGCAAGGCTATTTTAGGTCTCACCTTGTCTTGAATCAGAGCAAAGAAACAAGAGTAGCTCTAGAAGGGCTTTCTAGATATAAGTTTTTCTATTACTAAGTATTCTTTTTGAGTATAATCTCCTCTGAAAAAAGAGTCAGAAATTAAAGTCCTAACAAGGTAACTTCAAATGTCCTTCTTTTTAAAGTCTTCTTATCAGATGTCAGATGGAATCTATTGGCTCAGTGGAACTGCTGTGTCTGTAAGCATTTCTATAGACTACCTGTTTATTGTCTGAAGATAAATTCTTTAAAACTGGTAATAAAAACTATACTCTTTCATCTACCAAATTTGAGCCCAATGCAGTAAGGAGATCTGTTTTTATTAAAAGTGTTATGCAAAAATATATGAAAGATGGCTAAGAAATGAATCACACAATGCAACTCCTACTTATGAACGGAAGAAAAAGTGTTTGGCTGACCTAGAACACTGTGCTCTCTGCTGTCTTTTTTTATTCATAGCATTTCCAATATGTTTGCCAAACGCATGGGCAAAGCAGGGATAAAAATCACGGAGTAAATGAAAATGCAGAAAGAAAGAGATGATCAGAATTATAGCAAAAATCAATAATCAAAAGTCCCAAATTCCACCATTTCATTTCCCACGTGGCTGCATTAGGAGAGTTTTCAGAAGAATGAAAAAAAGGAGACTATTTACCAGTATGGCTTCGCTTATGAACCATTAAGACATTGAAGCTAACGCAGGATAATCCACACACATCGCAACTCATCTTTCCACTGGTTGGCCGGCCACTATCATAGGAGACAACATGTCTCTCCAACTTAATGTTTTCATATTCATTATATTCTCTTGAATAGCTGTAAGGAATTTCGGGCTCTTCTGCATTTCCCATGGGCTCTGACTTTAAAACATTCTCATCTCTTTCGCTGTATTCGTCTTTCACTTTCATCGAATCATCTGCAGGGAAGAAAATACAAGAAATGGACAATGACTGTACTTGGAGCTACCCAAGCAGCCCAAAAAGCAGAGATCCACAGCTGATGATTAAATACCAAATGAAACTGGCATAACGTTGTACATCTACAAAGCAAGAAAACACCATTAGGATGATCACACATTATTTGAATTCAGAACCACAGAATAAAACACATACTCACACACATAAAAATAGGTGACGGTTCAGGCTATCCAAAAAATTAGAGATAATAGATTTTAGCTAAGACTGTTCAAAGTGATCATGAAACAAACATTCTGAGCAATTCTTCTCCAGGACTGAGGGAGATGAAAGGTTCTCATATTTAGTTCTTTTTTTTTTTTTTTTTTGGTGGCTACAGTTAAAAAAAGTAAGGTGATGTACTCTTAGATTTCAAGGAGAAAACACTGTTTTAATCCTTCAAATGCATCCAATTTAAGTCACTAAGATTGAAAGTTGAATAGTTAACATGGTTTTTCTGATTTTTAAGCCATGCTTTGCCTCTTCACCTTCCATGCGTAAGAACTGCCAAAACACGTCTTATCTCTCTGTCTCTCTTGGAACTGAAAAAGACACAACAATGAATGTATAGGAAGCCATCAGTACTAGTGAAATGTGTTGAGAAAGATAAAAAGAAAGTAATTCTTTTTTTTTTTTCCAGCGACAGGGTCTCGCTCTGTCACCCAGGCTGGAGTGCAGTGGCTATTCACAGGTGCGATCATAGCTCCCTGCAGCCTCGAACTCCTGGGCTCAAGCGATCCTCCTGCCTCAGCCTCCCGAGTAGCTGGGACTACAGGCTGGCACCACGGCACCCAAATAAGAAAAGTAATTATTTAAAGTAATCTGAGGAGCCACTTCCATTGACATAGGTAAATGGGGCTCAATCTAAGTAAGGAGAAGGATATCTGTACCGAGTTAGGGAGGACTAAACTCAAGACCCTAGAATTGTGGGACTGGGTAGGAGAGACTGGACTGAGCGGCTGACCAAGCACTGTCTTAAAAAGAGCTGTAACATAAATAAATAAAAAATTTTTAAAAGAGCCGTAATACTCTTAAGATGAAGAACATAAAAAATGAAGAAGGCAAATTAATGTACTGACATTAACAAAACCTAAAAATTTACCTGATATAATAACAATAAACATTTGTAAGAGATTTTTCGTATACAAAATATACTGTCTAAATCCTTATTACGGCCGGGCGCGGTGGCTCACGCCTGTAATCCTAGCACTCTGGGAGGCCGAAGTGGGCGGATTGTTTGAGCTCAGGAGTTTGAGATCAACCTGAGCAAAAAGCGAGACCCCGTCTCTATCAAAAATAGAAAAAAATTAATTGGACAGCTAAAAATATATAGAAAAAATTAGCTGGGCATGGTGGCGCATGCCTGTAGTCCCAGCTACTTGGGAAGCTGAGGCAGTAGGATTGCTTGAGCCCAGGAGTTTGAGGTTGCTGTGAGCTAGGCTGACGCCATGGCACTCACTCTAGCCAGGGCAACACAGTGAGACTCTGTCTCAAAAAAAAAAAATAATAATAAATAAATCCTTATTTTTTCAAGCATTGGTCCTT
>CAUYSK010113589.1:0-27020 GCA_963575035.1 Avahi laniger
GCAAGTGGACAAGAAGTATGGGCATTTATTCAGAAACCATGTCACTTTCTTTTTTTTTTTTGAGACAGAGTTTTACTCTGTTGTCCTGTTCAGAGTGTAGTGGGTGTCATCATAGCTCACTGCAACCTCAAACTCCTGGGCTCAAGTGATCCTCCTGCCTCAGCCTCCCAGGTAGCTCGGATTACAGGTGCGTGCCACTTAGCCTGGCTGATTTTTCTATTTTTAGTAGAGACGGGGTCTCGTTCTTGCTCAGGTTGGTCTCAAACTTCTGAGCTCAAATGATTCTCCCACCGGCCTCCCAGAGTGCTAGGATTACAGTTGTGAGTCACTGTGCCAGGCCCCATGTCTCCTATAATTCCTTTTCTTATTGTCCTCATTACCTAGAGCAAAAAAGGCACATTAAAAAAGATGGCAGGCCGGGTGCGGTGGCTCACGCCTGTAATCCTAGCATTGTGGGAGGCGGAGGCGGGAGGATCACTTGAGGTCAGGAGTTCGAGACCAGCCTGAACAAGAGCAAGACCCCATCTCTACTAAAAATAGAAAAAATTAGCCAGGCATCGTGGCTCCAGCCTGTAGTCTCAGTGACTCAGGAGGCTGAGGCAGGAGGATCACTTGAACCCAGGAGTTTGAGGTTATTGTGAACTAGGCTGATGGCACAGCACTCTAGCCTGGGTGACAGAGTAAGATTCTGTCTCTCGGGGAAAAAAAAAAAGAGGTGGCAAAATAACTTTTTCTTATAATAAAATTTCACTTTATAAAAGGTATAAAAGTGTTACTATCATTCTATTTATGTAACTCTTATATTTTTAATTAGGGCAGAAATAATTCTCTAGATTTTACTTCAGCCAGAAACTATTCACATTCTTTATCTAATTACGCACTGATTATTCTATGTGGTATGGTATTCTATCCTTCAGTCTCAGAAAGAGTATTTCCCAGATGGAAGATGGCAGAAAGTACATTTATTATGAAATAACATTTTGGCTTAAATCTCCCTTAAAGATAGAAGAACGATATCTCTAAATGCATTGGACTCATTTTGCCACACGTGCTCAAAGTAGACAAGGGCAGAGAAGATATCTACCAACAATGAGAAAATATTCAAAACACTAACCCAAAACCAGATGCCAGGTTTAAGAACTATCAGTCATTGGATAATTCATACTCCTGATTATAGCAACACGAATGTGTGTAAATGAATCATCATAACCTATCACTATTACTAACGTAGGCTCTTCATGTGTTCCCATGTTTTAGAAATACCAGATATATAATTAAAAGCAAATATAGATGACTGCATAATATAAGCTTCCTAAATCATCACTATCCCATTTGAGAAATGAGGCAGAATTCGACTTTAGAAATATAAAGAGAAGGCTTGTTTAATTTTACATTTCTATCATCTCCTTGTAACTTCAGGAATATTCCCCAGACAGTACATGGCACAGACTGTTAAAAATCCCTATACTCTGATATCTAACCAGAGTGTTTCGCTAGGTGCCAGCCAGAAAAGTGAACCGTATGAATTCGACTAATTAGATAGATGACTCCTACACTACATGACACAGGTCTACACCTTTCCTGCAGTCATAAACCTGCCAGTGATGTCAACGCCAACAGCTTCTGCAGATACTTTCTCATTGTTCACACAAGGTTCGGATTTACCAGAACTGCTTTTCTTTCTTTGTTGTGATGGAGTCTAAAAGAAAAGAATGTATTAGCCAAAATAACCAATTTTGTGTGAAAGCATAAAATACGTTAACATTCATTATCATTTGAATTTTCATACATGAACTGTAACTGACAAATAATGAGGCTTTATTGAGACTGGCTACATGTCTTTTAAAAACCAAAAAGTGATGAAAATGCATTATGTTTGTACTGTTAATTTAGGACTAGCATTTCCAAATCACAGACGTAAAAATAAGTGACTAGTATGTAAAATAAACATAAGCTTTATAAGGGTACTCAAATCTGTGAATAATGCAGTAATTGCACTATATAATAATTCACTGTCTAGGGTATCGATTTTATACATTAAAATACTGAGCCACTTAACATAAATTACCATTAAAATCTATTCATAAAATTACCTTCTCAAGACTACTCAATTCCTTGTGCTTTTTCATCACACAATTCAAAATGTCACAAACAATTTGGATTTTCCATTCTGCAAACCCACATTGGATAAATTGCTTTTTTGTCAAAATTGGTTTATAATTAAATTGATCACGAAGAAGCTGCAAAGAACAAACAGATCAATGTAATAATTAGAAATTTCTTTTTAAAATCCAAAATGATAAATGGCCACCTTTCAGAGGACAAGGAGGATCAGGCCATTAACTACAGCTAAAGAAATTTACAGGGCTGGTGTGAGTCCTGACCAGAAAGAGAGGTATCCAGGTAGAAAACAGGGAGCTAGAGATGTGACAGAGAAGAAATGGCTGTTGAGAGAGATGGAAAAATATAGACAATCATCAAAAAGTTTAAATATCCTCATATATACTAGAAAAATTCCTTAGCTCAAGATGGGCATACCAGCTGTCAGAAAGCCATAGTTCTATTTGTTTATAATTCTTCCATTACGTGATTTTTAGACAAGTCAGTAGGCCTTTTGGTCTCAAATTCTCATTTATAAAATGAGAGAAATAGACTAGACCAGTAGTTTCCAAAAGCTACTCTATGGGACTCTAGAATGTCTTAGAAATGCCTCTTAGGTTTTCATGGAAGCTTTCTGGGATTAGAGACAAGGAATGGGAAGATTCAACAGAGACCCCACATATAAAAGCTCCTATTTCATCAAATGCAACTCCACTTTTTTTAAAAAAAGATTAGATTTGATACATGGAGTTTACCATTAAAAACAAAGTTTTAAAAAAAACATAGTACTTGAGAAAAAAATTAATGATAAAAGGATTTTAAAAAAATCAAATAGATTAAATTCAGTATACATATAGTACAAATGTACATATAAAATAAGACACTGTCTCAGACATCAAATAATATAACATCTCAAAGTTTTAGTTCCTTCTTACAAACTAAATTAACTCACATTTCTATAAACTACAACTTTTACTGAATATAAACACATTTCTAACTTCTGTCAGTATACCAATTTTTACTGGAATTTGACACAAAAAGGGCAAATGATAGCCAATGACAAATGTTACCAGTTGCCGTATTTATTAGAGTATAAAATATTCACAAAGCAAACTTGAATTGCATTTTGATTTCAACAGGGACTACATTTAAATGAGATAAATGCATATGAAAATATTCTGCCAATGATACATGCTGCATATATTTAAGGAATTAGTACTAAAATATTATTTTCTAAAAATCATTCAATAACTTCTAAAATAATTGGTGTTTCATAAACTCAAAGTACCTTATAGACAGCATCTATAAAGCGCAAGTCATTCTTTGCTATGAGTTCTATATTGGATTCCATCAGAAGTTCTGTTACGTAAGGTGAATAGGAGGTAAAAGAATAACTGATGATTGGCAAAGATGCTGCCGTATCCCCCTTTATCAAACTGTCAGGAAAAAAAGAAAATGACTTTTAATAAGTATAATTCCACAAAGTTAGATAATCAAGAAATACTAGAAATGTCAGTAATTTATAACTTAACATTATAGCCATGATATTAGGTGATATATAAGACCTTCTAGATTCCACCCCTCATTCTAAACCCATCTAGCTAGGCTACTATAAAATACTATTGTTCATCTGCTTAGAAAATTACTACAGCTCTTACTATGGCACTGGTTCTTGACAATAAATAAATAAATAGGTAAATAAATAACCGTAGCTGTCTAGTACCAACAGTCTATTTAACCATAGCATTCAATGATTTTTCAAAGCTTAGTCTTACTTGATCTATTCCATTTTCTCCTACTAATAAAACAAAAGTACCATCTTATAGTACTGAAGTACACTTTGTGGTTTTGCAAATACTTCTTACATTAACTTCATTTGCTTTCTCCTACAAAGGTGCAAAGATAAATATTCTAAATTGTAGGTGAGGAAAGCAGGGCTGGAAAAAGCATGTGCTATGACAAGGCTGAGCCGTTTACTATCTTCCACTTATTGCTCTTTCTAAATCCGTACCTTATTTGCTTATGCTAATTCCTCCAATCTAGAAAGGTAACCCACTCTTCTCTGCCTATACAACAGTTATTCATTCTTTATAAATCATTTGTCAAATCTCAAGCCTTCCACAAAGCCCTCCTCAACTTTTCCGATCTATACTGATCTCTCCAAGAATGACTCACAAGGTACTTAGTATCTATTGCCTCACACTCTGTCTTATAGTGTTTTCTAACTGTCTTATTTTCTCAGTGTGAAGTACCTTCACTGATTCTCCCACAGCAAACTTCAGGAGGTACTTGTTCAATTAGCCAGTAATATTTGTTCTATTGATGTAATACTGCATTTACATAAAACATAAATGTTTTTCATGAAATTCAAGACATCCACATAAACATCCCTATCCCTGCTCAAATTTTTAAAAAGGCACAGAACATATATATGATGATAACACTGCATTTTGTTTTTCAGGACAAACATAAATTGTTTCTCTTTTATGCTTCTTTATGGGTACAACGATATTTACCCAATCCGAAAACTGCTCTGGCAATCTTGTCTATCTAGAACAGAGTCTAAAAACAGAATGAAAAAAATACCTTTCAACAGCAAAATCTGTCCACTTTATGCACATTGCGATTAGGTGACAGCCAGGCCGACTTTTAACACTTCTTACATTAAAAAAATCTCATAAACCTTGGCTATCTAGTTTCTAAGGATTTAGCAGATTAGAAACAGTAAGAAAAACAAATATTGCAAACTGACATATTAACACAAAAAAACATTAAATGGCCAGAAAAAATTAAAAATGTGAAAAAGTAGAAAGAATCAAACTACGCTGGTGGTGGGTGGGGGACGTTGTGCGTGTACACGTGTGCATGGCAGGGACCGGGGAGTAATGGGAGTCTCTCTGGAGAAGCAGCAAGTGGCATGGCCAATCTCAATAGACCCTGCAGGTATTAGCATGTTACAGAATAATCTAAAAGTTATTGTTCTTAATGATGTTCTAGGGCAATAAGAAAACTGAATGTTTAAACATTCAGTTGATATTCAGAAAACAAGAGAATATTGGTATACTTTAGAATTAATCCTATCTAAAATATTCTTTTCAAATGTTGATTCTTAAAATGGCAAGGATAAAACTTGGCTACTCAAACTGGTTAAGTTCCTGCAAGTTCTGGATTGTCAAGATTTTCATTATTTTGAGGTACCAAGATGATTGGTACATACATGGATTACACTTGTTTCATACTTTCTGCTTCTCACATCTAATGCCTGTAATAACAGTAATTATAGCTAAACTTTCTCCCTACTCTTCTTACTAGCCTTTCACATGTAACCTTCTCTTGACATCAGCTCTCCCTAGTACACAATTAGAATATCCAATCTTATATGTAAGCCCAGTACTCAAGGATTCTACTTAGCAGTTGGTTTAATCGAATTTCACTCTACTACTTGAATATATGCCTAACCTGGACTTGTCCCTTGACACTCATTCATTCATTCAGTGTCTAATGAACTCCTACTATGTGTCAGGCACGATTCTACAAGTGGGGATACGACAGTGAACAAAACAAAGTCTCACACTTCAGCTTACATTCTATTAATATTAAGCTGAAGGGAAACATTTAATTGCTGCATCAACTAATCAATGATAAAAGGTATGAATAAGCGCTATGAAGAAACAGAATATTAAGGATTAGAGAATAACATGGAATAACATACTAGATTGACATGAATATAGCAGGAATGTATGTTGGTATAAACTACAAAAATAAGTAAGTCATAGTTGGAAGATGGAATCCAATGTGATAGGTTCATAATGAGGTCTGCTAAATGAAACAGTTTAATAATAATCTTCAGGCTGCCATAAAGAAATCTACTAACTAGAATCTTCCATATCAAAAAGAACACTTGGCTTAAATGTATAAAACCTATCCTCTATAACAAGAATAAACACTATACTTCTACGAGTTTATAAGTTGTACAGAGATCATATCCTACACTGAAAAATACTGTGCTTCTAAATGGTGTTTTAAATCTCTTGGGTTGGAATTTTTCATTCATTAATACTTAGCCATAATCTCCTATAATTCTCTTTCTCAAATATTTTAATCATTTCAAGGTACATTTAAATAGAATCCAGATAAAATCTGATTTTTCTTTAGGTACTTCCCCCATGTCAAATATTATCTCAAATCACTAGCAAAAAGAATACAAATAAGTTCAAGATTATAGCTTACCCTACACAATCCACCTCTTCAGGATAATTTAGCAAGCGAAGCACTTGTTCTAGGTTCCGTAAGCTTCTTTTTAAGTCACCTGTTGCCATTATTTAACGATAGATTCAGCTCCAGCTCTTGAAATAATCTAATTTTTCACCTAAAAATAAAAATTTATGAAACACTGGTTTAGTCTGTGTATTTTTTGAAGCTTCTCTATTTTATTTTGTTATCTCCTATTGTCACTTACCTTTGTTTATCTTATCCTAGTTCTTTTTCCTCTAACTTAAGTTCCCAACTAGTGAAGTAGTGCCTTAATGTCCACTATAAATTCCTGAATATAAGGTGAGCTTCTTCCCCAGTGTCCAATACCTTTTCCTTACAAAAAAGAAGTTTGCCTTATATTCCTCTTTGTACAATGTGTCTCATATGACATTCTCCCAGATCTTTATTTTGAACAATAAAGTGCCATTTGAGAAGATGCATAAAGTAGAAATAACTTCCATCAATGACTATTTTGGATGCTTATAGAGGCTACATGATACAAGCAGTAAAACATGGAGACAGAGAAATCTAGCAGAGATTTAGTCAGAGTCACAGGGCTCTAACCTCACATAGTTGCCAATCACATGCCTTTTCTAAAAAATAAAAATAGATGAGTTTTTTAAAAATGCAGGTTTCATCTGTTTAAATATGACAGATTAAATGCATGCTACCTTCATTTCTATTTTCTAAAGACCACTAACCTGAAAGTAAATAATTAAAAATCACATATACGTACCAGGACAAAGAGAACCAGAGATTTCAGATGACAAAAGAGTTATCAACAAAATTTTGGAAAATGAAAAGCAGATGGATAAGTGATAACTAACCTAGCAGAGCAAAGACAGAACAATCCCATTTGCCTATTTAGGAGGAAACCAACAGAAGCAAGATAGGTTCACAAATGAGGGGCACTTCATACTTCTGAAAGGCAGAGGGTTAAGTCCAGGGGGCTTATATAAGAACGGTTATCTTAAAGTCTACATAAGGAGTAGCTAACCCTAGATTTTTCACTTGTCCTACCCACTCCTATACCCACACATATAACTCACTCAGCTAGGCAACTACCCCTTTCCTTCACTGGAATGAGAAAAAGAAATTTATATTCTAAAGAAAGTGAACCAAAGAGGCACCACATTTGGAAACATCAGACAAGGCAAAGAGTATGGAACAAAGTGCTGGAAAGCAAACATATATATATACACACACACACATATACATATATAATACACACATAATATAGAAATAAATATATATGTGTATATATAGCACAGTATAGCTTCCTCCTATACCTCAGCTTCAAGAAATCTATTTTTTTCCCTTTGTTCTTTTTTTTTTTTCCATTTTTCCCATATCTCACCTTAAATCAAAAGCTACAAGAAGGCTATTACCCAGACTTCAAGTTCTCCAGGGCAGTAGACTGTCAAGTTCTACTCTACAGAAAGTAGATGGACCTAGAGGAAAAAAATATGCTAACACTACTGACATTTGAGGGAAATCCACATTGAGGAGGCCAGGTCTTGCACAATAAGCCTGAAGCAAAACCCACCCATTGACAAGGCCTACCTGTGTACCTTTTTACAGAATCTCATGTTTAAAACTAAATATATGCTGAAAGGTCAATAACTATTAAGAGGAAAGCCTTCAGCATGGAAGGGAAAGATCAATACAAAAAGGAAAAATTTTGTGGAAATAGAGACAATGCAAGAAATAATAGAAAATTTCAAAATAAAAGGTATAATATTTTCAGTGAGATTAGAATATTAAAATCCAAAATAAGAATAAGAGGATATAGAAAAATAAATAGCTTGTGAGAATTTAAAATGAGCCAGATTGTCAGCGTGGATCAAAAAACAAGATCTAATTATATGTTATCTATATGAAATTCACTTTAAAGATACATATAGATGAAAAATAAATAGATAGGGGAAACTATACCATGCTAACACTAATCACAAGAAAGTGGGGGCAGTTATATTAATTTCAGACAGAGCAAATATCATAATAAGGAAAGTTGTCAGGGATAAAGAGGGGTATTATATAATGATAAAAGGAGTTAATTCTCCAAGAAAACATAACTATCCTTAACATGTATGTATGCACCTAACAACACAGCATCAAAACACATGAAATATCTATGCTGTGAAAGGGTCAATAATTGGCACAATTACTTTGGAAAACTTATTGGAGGTATCTACTAAACCTGACATACATAGAGCCTATGAAATAGGAACATGACTCTGTATAATGTATACAATAGAAATACATATATGTATGAAACAAAAGATATAAACAACCTGAGATTTTAAATAGAATGGATCATTTTTTAAAATTGCCCAAAAAATAATACAATGAAATTTATTTCTAAATAACTCATTTTATTACAAGGAGTAGGCCTTTCATTAGATTCTCAAAGGTTTTTCCCAAAGGAGGATCATAAAATTAGTAGGTAGATAGGTATATAAATGATTAAGAACCTTTGCTAGAAGGAGGTAAAAGGCTTCTGAACTGTAAGTCTAGTCAACCAGTAATGCAAAACTCAATAACTTATTTAAAAATATCTATTTCAACTCTCTGTGGACACTTCGTAGAAGGAAAATAATATATAACAATACCTTGAGTAATGAATCCTCTGAGAATGAAGCTCCTTTAAAATGAGTCATTAGCATTAAAAACAATGACAAAAAAAGAAAAAAACCAGAACAATTCATAAATCAAGTGAAATAGTTAGTATGATCTTTTCACCTAGTCTGAATTCCAGCAGCAGCCCAGGATACAAATCATCTCCTTATACACCTTGTCTGTATCTATACATAACTACAGGTCATTAGGCTAGCAATTTGCAAACACCCAGACTTAGGAAGCTTCTGCGTTAAGCCCCTAGCTGCTCTGTAGCCATTTCCCCAGGCTAGAGTGACTGCTCCCTCTCTTTAGGAACACTGACTTCCTATTTCTAGTCTGCTCTCCTTTGTCAACATGGTAAAGAACACATTAGTGAGCAGACTTTTCTGTACGCTTGTGCATGGGCATTTCAGTCACTATTTTCCAGCCAATCAATTATTTTAACTAAATATTTACATTTTTAGGCAGAGTGAATTTCAGGTACAGTCAAATGAGAGGTAACTAGAAAAAGAGAAAGTGATCCTGAAATCACATTATGCAAAACACTGGCCAAGAAGGTAAAACTTATGTAACACCGTTTAGGATAATCGATTGGGGGTAATGGACCCATGGAAGCAGTAAGAGAAATTTTCCAAGACCAACCCTTACTTTTCTGGGAAAGATGAAATAAAAACTAATCTGGCTATAACTGCACAAAAGCAATTCTTGGATTTTGCCATTGGCCAATATCATGGGTCTGACATTGTTTTAGGTTCCAGCCATCTTTCTTAACACAGTTCTTCCAGGGGTGCCTTCTTCCTGAAAGACATTCTGTAACTTTAATGTAAGTTGTATCTCCTCCCTCAGAGACTTCCTGTGGTCCTTCCAAATGTATATTTCATCTTCCCAGTACATGTAATTTTGTTTTATGTGACACTTTATGATATCTTTTCATCTTTCTTTTATCTGATGTCCTGAACACATTTCAATGTCTCTTATTATTTCTACCTCTGTCATGGAATTTCTGACAATATCCCTGGAACACATCCTCTTCATTACCAGCAGAATTAATATTTTGAAGAAGAGTAAGGCACAAGTACAGCTTGGATCTGTAGGTGAAGGAGACAGTGATAAGACAGGACAGAAAAAAAGGGACAAGGAAATATGATTATAGAAAAAATTACAGCTGCTGCTCTATTTTTGCATGAAAGGCTTTATTAAGTCTATTATAAAATTTAAAAACAATAAAATTAAGAGATTGAAATAAGTCGATCTACTATTTATGCACATTTCAACACAGTATTTTCGGAGATGATAAAAAATAACTACTTAAATTAATACTTTCACCTTATAACCCTTATCAAAAGAAATTAAAAGAAAAAAGGAGACACTACTCAGCTTGTGTCATAGATTCAATCATTAAGAAGATGTCAATATTGCTTCCTTGCTTCTCCAGAGTGGCTGTTTACAAGTCACATCTGCCCAATTAAATTTGTGGGAAAGGTCGTGAAAACGGCATGCTCTAGCTAGCAGTTTTAACCTAGCTCAATCTCATTGCTATTCAAGGTCATTGAAACGATGCTTCCCAATGGAATGCCACTGGAGTCAACGTGATTTTTATTCAGAATGAAGCAACTACACTGACTGTAAGAATTATAGTGATGGCTAAGAGTTTATGACATAACAATGCTCAGTATTATCTAAAAACCATGTATCGAAAATACAGGAGTAAAGATGAGGAAAAATTAAGGTTATGAAACTTTTCACAAAATACAATTGGGAAATACTTCTCTAAAAGATAAAGAAAAAGGTCTGAGAAAGGGAAGCATTGAGCAAACTGGGAAAAAAGAGAGTAAGGGACAAGTATAGACTCAGTGGGACTGCTGTGTTCACATAAAAAATTGTTAAAAGGTTTGCAGATCATTCTGAAAAAAAAAAATCGTCCAACATAGCCATAATTCCAGAACAAAAAGAATAAAATATTCAAGATTGATTTTTTCATAGTGAGGGAAAACTCTGGATAGTCTTCAAGGAAGGTGTGTAAATATTTGAAACACCGGGAAAATGAAAGCAAGGAAAATATGAACTGCTTCCTTCTAGTCAGTACCCTGGAAAAGCCCGATGGATCCTCACCTCAGGATCCAGTAAGAATCTGTAAATCTATAACTTCCCATCCTAAATCACAACCTAATTCTGATGTTATGAGCCGCCACGATTCTTTCTATTTCGTTGTTACTGAGAGCATACGCTAGCTGGGTACATAATAAAGGCACATCTAGGGCTCCCTTCCGCCACTTGATTTAAAAGGATGACAAGGCGGACCTGGTTGTTAGCCCACGCCTGGGGTCTCCGTAAGAGCAGCAGGAAAAGGGGACCTCTGCCCAATCTAGGGCTCAGCCTCGCCGGCTCCCCGGGGCTCACCCAGCAGTCGCCGAGCAAAGAAGCGGGCTCCGAAGGCCTCTGGCCAGGCACGACAAGGAGAGGAGGGAGCATATGCAACCAGAGACAGTCACCCGAACACAGGCTCCAGCAACGAGTCCCTGCTGCCCGGCGCCTGCGCCCAGGAGCACTTCTCGCGCCGACCGTTTGTATTTGGAAGGATGAGTTCAAGCCCGCCACGCACCGCGGTAAAACCTTCAAAGCTGCGGGCTCCTCAGCGCTCCAGGATTCCTGGCTGCAGATTCCACACCGGGTTCGTTAAGATCTTTGAGGACAGTGACTCTGCTGAGAGCCTCCTCAATGGTCAGTCCAGTATTAGCTTGCAAATTATAAATCTGTATAATTTTGATGGTCAGACTGACTCGGGCTGCAAAGCAAGAAACAAAGAATCTATAGTGAATCGTAAACAACGGAAATAAAAATGCTTCTTCGTTAAGAGTCAGAGCCCAACGTCACTTCCGGCAACAATAGGAAACGTCAAAACACGGACAGTCGGCAGTTCTGGCCATTGCAGCTTGCGGTTCTCTGAGTTCGGAGTGGTCTAGTGCTGTTTCTGGTCCTTTCACCACCCTCACCTCCACCAGCGAGAACAAGTGAACTTTGAACCGGCTTCTCCATGGCCTGAGCGCCAGTTCCCGGCTGAGCCATTTTCTTTTTGGCTGAAAGCCCCTACCCAGAGGCAGATTCGTCGCGGCGGCGGTGGAGATCGCAGGTCGCTCAGGTACAAACGTCAGCCTAGATATTTCTGATCTCTCGCTTCTTTTCCCTGTACACCTTCACTTTTCTTCTCGGAAATAAAGACAACCAGTGCTTGCTAGTTGGTTGAAACTGGCAGACCGGCAAGAGTTTGGGGCCAATGACAGTTCAAAGCATTTTGAGTGACAGAGATGGTGACTTATAAAAGTGAGGAATCAGTGTGAAGAGGCGGAAATAGGTGTGTTTCTTCTGTTACTAGGCCATTGGCGTGTAGGTCGGTTCGGGACCCCGGGTAATAACTCAGCGTCATTCTGAAGTAAAGCCGAGAAGTGGCGAGGGTTTCTCTCAGGCCCAAGTGTTGCTTTTTGGGTAGTAGTGTTATTTTGGTTCCTACGCACAGTTTTTGGTTTCCTACCACTTTCCAGTAATGCCAGTGTAAACACATGCAGTATAGTTAGGATCACGATGTATTGCCAGTTTCTGTAACATTCAAATTTTGGTTATAAAATTTGGCAAAATCTTAATTTGTCTTGTTTCTCTGTGACTGGGCACTAATCTCTGACATGGTAGATACTCAATGAATTGTATTCATTTGACAAAATTACATAAACGAATCTCAATCCTCAGTCAATGGATTTGTTTAGTTTTATATTTCGTATTTACTAATTTAATAATTTTACTTGTTTTACAAGTAAAATTTTTATTTTCCAGGATCCTAGATGTTTCTCCCCAAATCAATATATCATGACTTTTATTACTGCAAAATGAAGTCAATTTACGTTTTCCATTTCAGTTTTCCTTTTCCTTCTTTTAATGTTTGGAGTTTGGTAACCATATTTATGAAATAGGAGTTCTCCCCAACCCCTCAACCATAACTTCCAGGAAAATGGTTTACACATAAAGCAGGTCTCAGAATGGAAAATAAATAAATTTTAAGGCCGGGCGGGGTGACTCATGGCTGTAATCCTAGCACACTGGGAGCCCGAGGCGAGAGGATTGCTTGAGGTCAGGTGACATGCCTACAATCCCAGCTACTCTGGAGGCTGAGGCAGGAGAATTGCTTGAGCCCAGGAGTTTGAGGTTGCTGTGAACTAGGCTGAGGCCACAGCACTCTAACCCAGGTGACAGAGCAAGACTGTGTCTCAAAAAAAAAAAAAATTATATTTTTCAGATTGAGCCAGAAGCTTTAATTTTTATCCAGTTAACCTGGCAATTTTTCTGATTACACCATTCATTAGTGATTTATCGCTGAGTAATAAATTACCCCCAAATTTACCCTAACTCAAAACAACAAACATTTATTATCTCAGTGGGTCAGGAATTAGGGTACAGTTTAACCAAGTCCCATTGGTTTGGGTTGTTTCATGAGGTTGCAGTCTGGCTGTAGTTGGGGACTGTGATCCCATCTGAAGACTCCACTGAGGTGGAGGAAGATCTCAGTCCAAGTGTACTCACATAGTTGTTGGCAGGCCTAGATTCACGGCCACGTGAGTTTCTTTATAGGATTACCTCACATGCGGTAGCTGGCTTCCCCAAGGGCAAGTGATTCAAGAAGGAGCATCCAAGATGGAAGCTCTTTTATAACATCCTAATCTAAGAATTGATATTCCATCACTAGTGCCATGTTGTATTTGTTAGAAATGAATCATTAAGTCCAACCCAAAATCGAGAGGGAGGGAATTACACAGGGCATGAATCTCAGGAGGCAGGGATCACTGGGGGCCATTTTAGAGGCTGCTAATGTAGATACCCTGGGTGAAAACTTTAGAAATTAATAGTTAGGAATAACTGAGCAAAATGTGTCCAAGAGAAATATGGTCAGACAAGGAAAAACGCCAGGTTGTAAAGAAATAAACAAACTTGTACTAGCATTATCTCTTTCGGAAAAAGTTTTTTTTTTCCCTGCTCTCTTAAGAGAGGCTTATTTCTTATTTTTCTTGGGAAACTTTGCCTGTGTTTACTTGCTTTTGCTAAGTTAAGAGATATTTTCCTCATTTCACGGTATAAAAACATTGAATTATCAAGAGATCTATCTTTCCTTTGATCACAGTGCACTGAAATTAGTCATTCAGATTTATAACTTTATAGTCCATTATTTAACTAACTGCTAATTTACAACTAATTTTTTTCTACCTTTTGATTCAAATTTGAAAACTAAAGCTATTTCATTAACTGACCCATTAATCATTAATACTGAAGGCTAAGAAATATACATCTTACTCATGTTGCTTTTTCACTGAATTATTTTACTTACATAATATTTTAAAGGAATTTTAATGAAAGACTTCTATTTCTGGAAATTTATGTCCCCTGTTTATATTTTTTCTCTCTCATTGTTTTGTTTTTCTGACAAATTTCTTGATATGAATTCTATAATAAACTAAACCATTCTTGACTGACTTAAGTTTATATCATATTTGGAGCAAGTACTTTTTTTTTTTTTGAGACAGAGTCTCTCACTCTGTAGCCCTGGCTAGAGTGTTGTGGCGTCAGCCTAGCTCATAGCAACCTCAAACTCCTGGACTCAAGCAATCCTACTGCCTCAGCCTCCTGAGTAGCTGGGAGTACAGGCATGCACCACCATGCCCGGCTGATTTTTTTCTCTATGTATTTTTAGTTGTCCAGCTAATTTCTTTCCATATTTTTTTAGTAGAGATGGGGTCTCGCTCTTTCTCAGGCTAGTCTGGAACTCCTGAGCTCAAACGATCCACCTTCCACCTGCCTCGGCCTCACAGAGTGCTAGGATTACAGGCAAGAGCCACCACGCCCGGCCTGGAGCAAGTACTTGAGATTAAAAATATATTTATAGCTTCAGATTTAGACAACAAGTTTGGGGAGTTTAACTCTGTGATCAGTAGTTTGTGTATTCTTCAAGAATAGATTGCATAGGGTTTCATAAACTGTTTGATTGAAGGAACCAGATTTTAGCAAGTAAACCAACCTTAGAAACACCCTATCTGCTCATAGGAAGTAGGGATTTGTATAACAGAAGTCATGAACGTGGGGGGAAAAGAGCTGGGAAGGACAGATACTCATTGCATATCCCCCCATCTTTAGCACCTCTTCATTTTATTATTTATTTTTTAGAGTTTTTTCTCACTCATTTTGTTTTTATAGAATCATAGAATTGTTTTTCCAATTTTTAAATTGTTGTAAAATACACATATAAAATTTACCATCTTAACCATTTTAACAGTACAGTTCAGTGGTATTTATTTAAATTCATAATATGCCGCCATCACCAACATCGTTCTCCATAGCTCTTTAATCTTGTAAAACTGAAACTTCATATCCATTAAACAGTAGCTCCCCATCCTCACACCCATTCCTAGACCCTGGCAATCACCATTCTACTTTCTGCCTCTGATTCTGACTACTCTAAATACTTCATATAAGTGGGATAATGCATTATTTGTCTTTTTATGACTGGCTCATTTCACTAGTCATAACATCCTCAAGTTTCATATGTGTTGTCATATATGTTAGAATTTCCTTTCTTTTTAAGACTGTATAACATTCCATTGTATGTATGTGCCACATTTTGCTTATCTATTCATCTGTTGGCGAATACTTGGGTTGCTTCCACGTTTTAGCTGTTGTGAATAATGCTGCTATGAACATGGATGTACATACAGATAGCTCTTCCAGACCCTGCTTTCAATTCTTTTGGCTATATACCCAGAAGTGGAATTGCTAGATCCCATGGTAATTCTATTTTTAAATTTTTTGAGGAAGCTCCATACTGTTTATACAGCAGCTATGCCATATTACATTCCCACCAACAATGCACAAGGGTTCCAATTTCTCCACATCCTTGCCAATGAATGTTTTTTTGATAGTAGCTATCTTAATGGGTGTGAGGTGGTTATCTCATTGTAGTTTTGATTTGCATTTCTCTAATGATTAGTGATGTTGACTGTATTTTCATGTAATTATTGGACATTTGCATGTTTTCTTTGGAGAAATGTCTATTTAAGTCCTTTGCCCATTTTTAAGTCAAAATTTTTGTTGTTGAGTTTTAGGAGTTCTCTATATATTCTAGATATTAAGTTCTTATCAGATAATGCGATTTGTAAATATTATCTCCCATTCTGTGGATTGCCTTTTTACTCTGTCGATACTGTCTTTTGATGCACGCATTTTTAAAATGTTTATGACATTCAGGTGGCCTATTTTTTCTTTTGTTGCCTATATCTTTGGTGTCATCCAAAAATTCATTGCCAAATCCAAATCATTTTGAGTCTTTTGCCCTATTTTTTCTTCTAAAAGTTTTTTAGTTTTAGGTCTCACATTTTTCTTTGATCCATTTTCAGTCAATTTTCATGTATAGTGTTGAGTCAGGGTATAACCTCATTCTTTTGCATGTGGATATTCAGTTTTCTCAGCACCGTTTGTTGAAAAGACTGTCCTTTCCCCCATTATATGGTCTTGATACCCTTGTCAAAAATCTTTTGACCATGTTATATGAGGGTTTATTTCTGGGTTCTCTATTTTATTCCATTGTTCTCTGTGTCTTTCTTTATGCCAGCACCACACTGTTTTGGTTACTGTAGCTTTGTAATAAGTTTTGAAATCAGGAAGTGTGAGTCTTCAGCTTTCTTCATCTTTTTCAAGATTGTTTTGGCTATTAGGGGTCCTTTGTGATTCCATACGAATTTTAGGATGGGTTTTTCTATTTCTGTGAAAAACGTCCTTGGTATTTTAACAGAGATTGCATTGTATCTATAGATCACTTTGCGTAGTATTGACATCTTAGCAATATTGAGTCTTCTAATCCATGAACATGGAATGTGCTTCCATTTTTTATTATATTTATGTCTTCTTTCATTTCTTTCACCAGTGTTTTTTAGCATTCATTGTAGAAGGCTTTCACTTCCTTGGTGAAATCATAAGTATTTCATTCTTTTTGATTCTATTGTAAATGGAATTGTTTTCTTAATTTCGTTTTAAGACTATTCATTGTTAGTGTATAAAAAGACAACTGATTTTTGTGTGTTGACTTTGTATCCTGCTACTTTGCTGAATTCATTTATTAGTCCTAAGTTTTTTGTGTAGAATCTTTAGATTTTTATACATACAAGATTATAATTGTAAACAGAGGTAATTTTACTTCTTTCTTTGCAATTTGAATGTCTTTTATTTCTTTTTGCTGCCTAATTCCTATTGAAACCATAGAATTTTATAGCTAAAAGAGACCTTGGGGATCATCTAGTTCAAAATCCTTATTTTACAGGTGAGGAAACTGAGACTTCAAAATTTAAATGACTTGCCTGATGCTCACTGCCAGTTAAAGAAGGAGCTTGAATCAAATCCGTGTTTTCTGTCTCTTTTATTTATTAAATGTTTTTTTCATCTCATTTCTGACCTTCTTCCTATTTCAGGCTGCCCTTAATATTTTATTTTGCTACCTTGTTTTATTTTCATAAAAGCAATTTCATGAGAATTGCTATTTTTGTTTTGTTTTTTAATTCCACAGCACTCATAAGAATGGCTCTTTTGGTTAGCGGGCATAGGAGTGTGGTGTGCACCAAAGAGGTAGATTGAGATAATAGGCCACGACTGTTGCTGATTATAACCTTGCTAAATAAATAGTAATGCAATAGGTAAGAACCATATAATTAAAAATAATGCTAGTGAAAAGTATGATGTATTTATTTTATTTAAATATTAAAATAGTTAGTGGAACATTTCTTGTAAAACAAACCGAAGAAATTAAATAAGCCTAAAATTCTCACATTTTTGGTTACATTCAAATAGCACATCTTAATTTTTACTTTTGTTTAGATGCTAGTTTGTTAACACATTATAGAATGAAATTAAAGAACAGGAAAAAACCTTCAGAAAACAAAGTAATATTGTAAATCTTTTTGAATTAAAAAAAACACAAAACCTCCAAATGGTATGCCTTTTAGTAACAAAAACTGCTCTTGCAGGACCAGATCTTTAAATTTAATGAGTGGGGGCTTTTTTATGTGTTTAATGTACCTTATGACCTCTTAGTACTTAGCTATTTCCCTTTTCTCCTTAGAAAGACCTCCTTGTGGACTTACCCTTCATTTCTCTACAGTTGTTGCCTTTAAATTTTAGGGATGTGATTGGTTATCAGGTTTTTTCTTTTCTTTTTTTTTCATTTCTCTACCCAGTCTGTTCTAAACTACTTTGGTGGTCTGTTCTTTTGGAAGTAGAGAAATAAATGTTGGGCTGCTGATTTGATTCTAAATATCTCATAGAAAATATTTTCTCACAGACTCTCCCACGTTCTTATGCCATTAAATAATATCACATGATATCACTTAAAGATTTTTAAAACCATTAGGATGACCAGAAATAGAGTTGTTACTTTTTACTTGAAAAACATTGAAAATTTCTAAAAAGATATAAATAAGTGAATTTCCTTAAGTTTAGTAGGATTTGTATTTTAGAGATAACTATTTTAGTACATATTTTAGAACTTCATCTGAGATAGGACATTTATTTATAAATTCCACTGTTTAGATGCCTAAGAAATATTGAAGAAAAGTAACCATTTATAATGAGTATTTAAATGAGGCTATTCATATGTCAATCATTACATACCAATGATTTAACACTGGTTGCTCAGGAAGCTTAATGGAATTGATTTGTTTCAAACAAAAGTATTTAAAGCAGAATGTGTTTTTGAGACTTCCAGACTCCTTTCTATCCTTCCCATCTTCCACTGTGTAGATTTGAATATGCCCAAATAGTATGTAAACCAGTCTTCATTACATATGGTTGCCTCCACTGCATGTGCCATTTAAATGCTCAGTGTCACGAAATTACTATTAATAACAGCATTTGTTACCCTTTTCTTATATGAATAGTACTTTATTTGGTGTTTAACTTGTTACATAGGGATGTTTTGAATAAAACTGCTTAATATTTTACAGATAGGCTTTAGATTGGGTATACTAATAGCTATTAATAAAATTTCAGTTTTATTCTTTTTTAGGAATACTCTCTTGAAAAGAGAACAAAACATTACAGATAGTCAATCAAGAATACCATCTCTTTTAGAAATGTAGCGATCTACTAGAAGTAAAAAGTATAGAAACTTATCATTGTTATAAATTTTAATAAATTTACAACCTGTGTAGTTGTTGGTAGTTAATATGCAGTTTGTACTACTTTCTAAATAGCAGCTCTTTTATGCTATAACAGATTTGTATTGACTAAAACTGTACTATTTTAAATGAAAAAACTACATCCAAAATCATTTCAGAACAATAATTTTCTCAACTTATTTGCTTTAAAAAAAAATCAGGCCAGAAACTACATACTGCTTTACCAATCAAAAGATGCGTTTATACGCATTATCTTCTTTAAAGTGCATAGCTGCCCTGTAAAATAGGTAGAAGTGAATTCCCCCATTTATAGGAATCAGAAGTTTAGAACTTTGAAATAAGTAAGATCACACAGCAAGCTATGGCATTATTGGAGCTCCACCTTTAAAATCACCCTCCATAGTAGCAGTGTCAAGAAAACCTCTTTAAAAGCAGACAGTATAGTATATAGCCCATATTGTCTAATTTCAGCATTATAAAACTAGAAATTAATTTTAAAAAACCAAAAAGACCTACTTAGATTTTTTTTTTTTTGAAATTGACTCTTCCAAATAAGTATTTGGTCAGTGTGTAATAAAAGTATTAAATAGAACTTATTCTGATTTTTAATATATTTTTAATAAATAAAATCATTATTCCCACATATATTAGAAATATGATAATATTTGAAGCAATCAAAATTAATTTACATTAGTTTATTTTTTAAATTTTAAATTTTTTTTTTTTTTTTGAGATAGAGGCTCACTCTGTCACCCTGGGTAGAGTGCCATGGTATCAGCCTAGCTCACAGCAACCTCAAACGCCTGGGCTCAAGTGACCCTCCTGCTTTAGCCTCCAGAGTAGCTGGAACTATAGGTGCATGCCACCACACTGGGCTAATTTTTGGTAGAGACAAGGTCTCACTCTTGCTCAGGCTGATCTCAAACTCCTGACCTCAAGTGATCCTCCTGCGTCAGCCTCCCAGAGTGCTAGGCGTAACCCACCATGCCCGGCCTAGTTTATTACTTTGTTTTTTAATGAGTAATTATACCAATTTTTTAATTAATGTATTTTGCATTTACATGTTTTTTTTTATTATATCAAGTGAGAGGTACACAAATATCAGTCCTTTTTGCATTTATATCTTAACCCCATTATTGATACATTCTATGTAAATAGTCAAAACATCATTATAGGATTTGTAGAATTGTCTGATCATTGTTTGGCCAAGAGCATCTAGCAGGTTGAGGACATAATTAAGGATATGTGTTCCTTGATTGTGTCATCTTTTGATCTACATAGTAAATTCCATGAAGGCAGAGATGATTCATAGGTTGTAGATTTTTAACAATTTACTTGGATTTCCTAAAATCTAAAATAGTTACTGTTTCTTAAATGACACTAGACTTGTGTCCTTGGTCACCCTCTTTAGTATATTCATTAATGTTGCTCTGTAATTCTTTTTTTAAAACATCTTTATTGAGGTATCTATGTGCCATAAAATTTACCCATTTTAAATGTACAATTTCCTGTCTTTGTTTTTGTAAAATAATTGTAGATATACTTGCAGGTGCAAGAAATATACAGGCCGATCCTTGTATACTTTATCTAGTTTCCCTGGTAATATTTTGCAGAACTATAATATACTGTCACAACCAGGATATTGACATTGATACAATCAACCTATCTTACTCAGATTACCCTAGTTTTATATTTACTCAGCTTGCCACATATATATGTGTGAAGTTCTATGCAAGTTCATGTATCCAACACTACAATCAAGATACTGAACAGTTCTAACACCACTGGAATCCCTCTTGCCGCTTTTTGCCTTTATTACTGTATCTATCTCCCTCCTAGGTAATGATGTTAAACATCGTATCATGTGTTTGCCATTTGTATATACTCTTTGATGAAGTATCTCTTCCTGTCTTTTGCCCATCTTTAATTGGATTGTTTGGTTTGTTTTCTTTTTCTTTTTTTTCTTTTTTTTTGAGACAGGGTCTCACCCAGGCTAGAGTGCATAGCTCACTTGCAGCCTTAAACTCCTGGACTCAAGTGATCCTCCTGCCTCAGCCTCCCAAGCAGCTGAGACTACAGGCATGCACCACCTCACATGGATAATTTTTCTAGAAACGTGGTCTGGCTCTTGCTCAGGCTAGTCTCTCCAACTCCTGGCCTCAAGCATTCCCTCCCACCTTAGCCTCCCAAAGTGCTAGGATTACAGGTGTGAGCCATTGCACCCAGCCTTATTCTTGAGTTTTGAGAGTCATTTATTTACATATTTTATATACTAGTCTTTGTCAAATACACGGTTTGCAAATATTTTCTCTCTGGGTGTTGGTTGTCATTTCATCTTCTAAGTGTGGGCTTTCAAAGAGCAAAAGTTTTAAATTTTGGTGAGGTCTACTTTGTCAAAACAAAATGGAAACTTTTCATTTTTATGGATCACGCATTTGATGTCAATCTAAGAAATCTTTGCCTAGCCTAGATCCCAAAGATTTCCTCCTATGTATTTTTCTAGAGTTTTGCAGTTTTATATTTTACATTTAAATCTATGATCCATTTTGAGTTAATTTTTTTTTTTTTTTTTAGACAGAGTCTCACTTTGTTGCCCTGGCTAGAGTCAGTGCCATCGCGTCAGCCTAGCTCACAGCAACCTCAGACTCCTGGGCTCAAGCGATCCTACTGCCTCAGCCTCCCAAGTAGCTGAGACTACAAACATGCACCACCATGCCCGACTAATTTTTTATATATTTTTTTTTTAGCTGTCCAATTAATTTCTTTCTATTTTTGGTAGAGACGGAGTCTCGCTCTTGCTCAGGCTGGTCTCGAACTCCCAAGCTCAAACAATCCGCCCTCCTCGTCCTCCCAGAGTGCTAGGATTACAGGCGTGAGCCATTGAGTTAATTTTTATAAAGGGTGTAAGGTGTAGGTCAGGGTTCATCTACTTAAGTTTGTTATCAATGTTTACCATTCATCCATTCATTCAGTCAACAGATATTTACTGAGCAGTTTGTATGTCCAAGGCACTGTGTTTGATACTGGGGTTTATCCATGTAGCCTATTGTGTTGAATCAATTTTTCATTTTAGTAATTACAGGCAGTCCTCATTTTGCATGGTACCTTGTTAACTGAAACCAGTGCACATGAGAACTATGGCCTCGCTTTGTGCACTCTCATGGTAACTATTAACAAGTAGTTAGCACAGAACTATACAAAGCAAGGACTGCCTATACACGTGGTTTTTTAAAATTTTTATTTCTTTTAATAAATAAGCTTTATAATAACATTGAGTAAAAGCTCAATGTGATAGTGAGTTCCAAAATTATTATCTTAATGAACATGTTTGAGTAAATATTACACTTTAATCAGGAAATATGCTTAAAAATACTGATCTCAATAATGGATACATTGACTTCAAAGGTCCAAGAAGTTAACATGCTATCCACAGAACACCTTATAATTCAAATTACTGGTGTGAGGGTGTTATAAATATCTGTAGTAGAAATTTCCTATTAATTGATATATTTTGTGGTAGTTCCAAAAGGATCTTCATGAACTCTTGTGTTATCATTTCTAGAAACAAATCAACAGTGAATAAAAATGATAATGCTTAACTGCCAAAAGGATATCTCTGATATGGCTGGCTAATGACTAATTACTTGACCTTATTTGCCAGACTCTGTTTTTATATTTAGTATTTAGTATATTGATCTAGCAACATTAGCTTCTACTTACTTTATATACATATTTAGTGGTTGTTATTTTTTCTCCTAGCAAAGGTAAATGGCATCTCTCCAAATTTCACAGATCCTAAACTAGCGAAATTTAGGACCAGGATTATGACTACTCAGGTAATTAAATCCAACATAATCAGGGGTACTTTGAGAAGTAGAGTTATTATTTAAAGATAAGAGTTATTATTTAAAGGAGATGGGAGGGGGTGAGTACAAAACTACTTTTTACTGTAAACTATTTACTGTGGGTTAGGTTCTCTAAATGTTAGCCCTCAAGTTCCGTGGGCTAAGAATTATTATCCATTATTTTACTAATGAGAAAAATGAAGACCAGAGATTATAGGCTGATCATATTTTTCACATCGATGCCTGTGTGTTTTCCACAAGAACAGTAACCTGAAAGAGCAGCTGCCACTGAACAGAGGCAGAGGTAAAAAGAGATGAAAGCCAGTCACAAAAAAACAGAAGGGAGACTGCCTTTGCCAACCATGGGCTCCAACAGCTCTGGAGAATAAAAGCTGTAGACTCAAGATCGACCTGAGTTTTAATGCTAAATCTTCATTTGCCAGCTATGAGACCAGGCAAATTTGCTTAACCTTTTTATTTCCTCAGTTTTAAAATCAAGATAATACCTACCTATTAGGGTTGTTATGAGGATTAAAATGAGATAGTATATAACAAATTTAACAGAGTGCTTAGGACAGAGTAAGTATTAAATAAATGGTTTGTGGCACAAAAACAATATTGTTTACTATTTATATTATTACATATTATGTAAATAAATATTATGTACAAAAGCAGGAAACACAGCCAGGAATTCCAAGGCTTAAATCTCTACACACAAGAAAGAATTAAAAGGATTTTTTTCTACTTTGTTTAGAAAGAATTTCTCTGCTGTTTAAAATAAAAAATTCTTATAAAAAATGGCAGAAATAGTTCTTACTGAATATTTTGATGTTTTCCTTGACAGAGTCTCCTACTACTTTCATAATATAATGCTGAGTACTTATCTCCTTAGTAATAGTTTTCAGTTCTGTATTATACTGAGCCTTAGGGCTGTACCTAAACTGAGTGCACAAACTCAAACACAGGGCTTTTTCAAATTTACATGTCTGAATTCCACTACTAGGAGATTTATGATTACAAAAACATTGCAAGATTAATAAAGATAATTCTAAAATACCCTTTACAAATTTTTAACATTGCTTTATCATTCTCTTTATATACACGTAGACATTTTTGGGGTCTTTTTCTTTTCTTTTTTTCTTTCTGTTTAAGAGATGGGGTCTTACTCTGTTGTCCATGCTGGTCTCAAACTCCTGGCCTCACACAATCCTCCCACCTCAGCCTCCACAGTAGCCAGGATTACTGTTTTTCTAAACCATTTTAGAGTAGGTTGCATGCATTACACCTCAACACTTGTGTTTCCTAAGAACAAGAATACACTCCCGTATAACCATTATACAGTTATTAAACTCAGGAAACTTAACATTGATGCGATATTTTTATCCAATCTTCAGCCCATGTGGCTAGTTTCTCATTTATCCCAACAATGTCCTAAATAGCAGTTTTTTTCCAGTATGGATTCCGGTCTATGAATTTCATTTCGATGTCATGTTTTTAGTCTCCTTTAATCTGGAACTACTCCTTAGCCTCTTTTTGACTTTCATGGCATTAGCATTTTTTTAAGAGATAATGGTCTCACTATGTGAACTTTTGAACTCTAGCTAGCCTCTCACCTCAGCCTCCCAAGTAGCTGGGAATGCAGACACATGCCAGCACTGCTGGCTCACATTGACATTTTTGAGGGAATAATTCTATTACTTTTACAGACTTCGAGTTTTTCTGGTATTTCTCATGATTAGATTCGGGTTATGGATTTGGGGCTGGACTACTATGTAACTGATGTTGTGTTTCAGGGCATCACATCCAGAGGCACAAGATGTCCATTTGCCTCATATTGGTGTGTTAATTTTTATCATTTGGTTAAGATATTGTCTGATTTCTTAATTTCTTCTTGTAATTAATGATTGATATGTAGGGAAATACTTTGAGACTCTATAAATATTTCATTATTTATCAAATTCCAGATTCAGCATCTTACCTGAATTATTTTTTCTCTGATGGTTGTAAAATGGTGATTTTTCTATCTCCGTTATTTTTTTCTTTCTTTATTAGTCAGCATTCTACTGTAAGAAAGAGCTTTCTCTTCTCTTTATTTACATAATTATTTATCATCAGTGCAGACTCTTGGATTCTTTTTTTATGTGATGTATTATACACTCAGCCCTCAGTTCCTGCAGGTCCCACATCTAAGGATTCAACCAACCAGGGATCAAAAATATTAGGAGAACACCTGAAGCAATAGAAAATAATACAAATAAAAAATACAGTATAACAATTACTTATATAGCATTTACATTATGTTAGATATTATAAATAATCTAGAGATTTAAAGTATACATGAGGATGTACATAGGTTATATGCAAATACTGCATCATTTTATATGAGGGACTTGAGCATTCATGAGTTTTGGTATCTGTAGGGGTGGAGTATGGGAGTGCTTCTAGAACCAGTCCCCTGCAGGTACCAAGAGATGACTGATTCATTACTGTCACTGTTATTTTGATGCCCAGATTGTCCCAGGTTTAGCCAATGGGAGCTGCCTTCAAATTAGTTTCTAACGTTGCTTTTGACATTATCTCATTGTTTTATTTTGATTTGCTTTTAGCTCACTAATACGAGTTTAAGAAACACTGCCTTAGAAGTTTCTTGGTAGCCCTTAAGGGAGTCCTAAATGGACTGCAAAGATGAAAGTTGGGAGAAAGATGCAACTTTTCATCATATTTGTCTATAGCAGAACTTCAGTGAGTACCTAGTGTAGGCAAACCCCCAAAATATGTAATATGTAGAGTATAAGATTTTATAATTATGTCTTTAAATGAATATTAACTTGTTAACTTTGACTGATGAGTCACTGGATGAAATCAGGAAAAAATAAACCAAGTAATTGTTACGTAGGTGTTTCAGCCACGTTTTAATGATTGACCATTGGATCTTTGAGGCAATAAAAAGCAACTTATAGATGGATGCACCCTATAGGGCTTGTTGCCCTTGCTTTGAAGTGATTGGTTGGACAGCCATTATGCGGGTCCACTCGTAAATATTAGGAGAGTGGTGGTAGGGAGTCTTTTCTCTATTTTCATTCCATTTCTTTAGATAAAATGCTTCTACATTTTGCCTGAGAGAGGGAAACGGTTGGGACAGGTGCCTAAGCATTCCAGGCATGTGATGAATGTGCGCTGAGGGAGAGACTGTGGTCTGGCGTTCCATATGCACACATTGTTTTATTTAATTTGTCACAAAAATCATAAAGGGGTAATATTCTTACTGTTAGTGTATAGGTAGGAAGCAGTGACCCAGGGATGTTAAACCCTTGGTTTTTGTTGCTCATTTCCCTCTGATTTCTCTCTTCCTTATTCTGTTTTGGAGTCCTGAGCATCTTGAGGGTTCTGAAAGATACATAAGCTTCTGCTTCCCTCTCTGTACTATTGGAGACAATCCTCCTCCTTTGCTTCCATTGTTTCGTTAGTAACCACTCCTCCCACTTTTCTTGTTACAGAAATATGTTGAAATCTCATATCCACTCAGTGTCCTGTTTTTCTTTTCTTTTAGGTGTCATTTCTACCTTTTTAAATTCCTTTTCTGTCATCTTAATGGGAGGGAAAGATGATAAATATATGTGCTCCATCTTGTAAGAATCCAAAGTTCAGATTTTCTTCCAAAAAAATCCCATAAAAGATTTTTTCAAAAATAAGTCAGAACTTTTCTTCTATTTCCTGCCCAATTAATATCATGTACATTAATGAAGTAGGATCCTACCATTTATACTTACAATCCTGGTTTGAAACCTATTCCTGGGCCAGGTGTGGTGGCTCACGCCTGTAATCCTAGCACTCTGGGAAGCGAGGTGGGTGGATTGTTTGAGCTCAGGAGTTCAAGACCAGCCTGAACAAGAGTGAGACCCTGTCTCTACTAAAAATAGAAAGAAATTAGCTGGACAACTAAAAATATATATAGAAAAAATTAGCCGGGCATGGTGGCACATGCCTGTAGTCCCAGCTACTCGGG
>CAUYSK010113592.1:0-11017 GCA_963575035.1 Avahi laniger
ACTAAAAATATATAGAAAAAATTAGCCGGGCATGGTGGTGCATGCCTGTAGTCCCAGCTACTCGGGAGGCTGAGGCAGAGGGATCACTTGAGCCCAAGAGTTTGAGGTTGCTGTGAGCTAGGCTGATGCCACGACACTCACTTTAGCCAGGGCAACAGAGTGAGACTCTGTCTCAATAAATAAATAAATAAATAAATAAAATAAAACATTACTGATTCTCTTGCATTGTTTTCCAGAGTCATGACAACTGTTAAGTAAATAGCACAGTATACCTAATATCTCCAGGATTTAAAACTATTGAATCCTGCCGAACCCAACCTGTTAATCACTGCCAAAACCCTGCTATTAAAACTACAAATCCTCCCCTCTAGGCCCAGGGACTATTGTGAAAGAGGAGGTCTATGAGATTGTAAAGGCCTATTTCCAGGGATGGAATTAGTTCATATCCTCAGGATCAATGATAGGCATGTAGATGCCTAAATAAACGTTAAATGAGAGACTTTGCCTTTTCAGACCATTTGGTCCAAACATTCATCCCGACCGTAGGGTATTTTTTGCTTCCCATAGGCTTAAAACTCCCTGGGTGCTATTGCTCCTAGTTAAGGGGTTTATGCATATAGGCGTATAATAAAAAATTTATTGGGTTCCCTTAGAACAAATTACTAAAGTGACTTCAAAAAAAAATTGCTATACAACAAAAGTCTCTAAATTCCTAAGCATAAATGATTAACATATAATCATATGTTTCATATAACAAATTGCTACAAGTATGCAATTAAACTCAAGACTATTATAGCTTAACACTTACAGATAAGTTAATTTTGAAGCCTTGCCTTTGACATTTTGAATTTTACTCTTATATTGTCTAGAAGGTTTTAATGGGTTGACAAGTGCCTGTCCACCTCCAGTACAGTCTGGCCTAGAACATTTAATTGGCTGTAAGCCATTTTTGGCTCCTAAGTCCCCTTGACCACAAGGGTCCCATCAGATGGACCTGGCAGGTAGCCACACCACCCTGGCAATGATGGAACACAATGAGAGTTTAGCCATCAATGCTGCCTTTGGCAGATCTTGATCAAAACGGGTGAATTGTGAATTAAAAGAAAATCTTAAGCTCCCCCCATCCAACTGAATGGACCACTTCTTGGCCAAGGGGACTCCAGAAGTATCCTAAAAGCTGTGATGCTGGTCATGAGAAGGGAGATCAGACATGCCTCATCATGCCCCCTTCCCTTCTTGGAGACATCCTTTGTAACAAATTAACAGGCCTAAGGCTATGCAAGACAAAGCTTAAACCACACCTACAGGCCCTCAATTTACCCAACAGATCATGTGTCTGAGTATCTGTCCCATGACTTGCCTCTGATTAACAGACTTCCTCATCTTTCAGTAACAATTAAAGTAAAATTATTTTCAGGAAATGAAAACTGAATAAATTATTGTGAATAGTATTGTGAAATTATTGTGAAGTTATTTGAACAACTAAGTGAAATGGGAAATGTACAATTTCAAAGCTCAAAGATTTTGGCTGTGGTCACTTGCCCTACATCAGTCTGCCTCAGTCTTCTTTCAAACCTCCATACCTAGAGGTATTATAACAAAGGAAATGGCCTGGAAAGGGTAAAATGTTTTACGAATTGACTCTTTAAACCTCCTCCCACCACACTTTTTGGGGATTAAAACTTACAACCCTACTTGAGGCCAGTAATCAGAGGGGCAGGGGAATGTCCTTTGTTTCTTTGTACCACAGGAGATGGCTAAACAGAATTTTCCAGACAGATGTCATGGGAGTGTCTTCACCTGAGATGCTATAGTTAAATAGCAACAGCCTGAAGCTGAAAACTCCTATTAAAAGCTCTGTATTTCTGCTTACAGATAGGATGATGGTACTTTAAGACTGGAGTCTGACATCTTCTTCATTTGGTGGCAAATTAATAAACTGCCTTTTCCTTTTTTCTCAAATTGCTTGTCCTCATTCTTTGGCCACAGGGACACATACTGAGCTTTTGGTAACAGTACTCCCGAGCTCTAAAGCCTATTTCTACCTGGCCCCCTCTAAATAATGGACACTCTGGGCAACAGTGAGGACTCTGGCTCCACACTCAGCTACTGGAACTGTGACTGCCTGTTTCCTGACGGGAAGACAGGACTAAGCCAATCAGTAATAAAACACTTGAAAAGAAGCCTGTTTCCAAGAGATGTGTTTTATTTCAATTGAAACTTTAGAAATGAGGACACAAGCAATGAGAACGCTGACTCTAAAATTAGCTCCTTTAACTGAAATGTGCAAAGGTAGAAGCTGTTTAGGTATGGTTGGTAAATAAATGTTTCAACTGAGTCACTGAGGTTCTGTAGCTATTGCATTGTTAAGGAATTGCTAAATTACATGTGGAATCCACAAAGTTAACCAAAACCAAATTATGCAATGCTGGAAATCTCTCACCATTATTAAAAAGGTTAGCTTGGGTAGTATTAAGAAAGAATTAGGAGAAGGATTTCTTTGGAGAAAGCTCTTCTGGAGAAAGAGGGGTGGGGAGGTTTAAAAGGATCACTCTGAGAACTCGATATTTATCTTCTGTAATTAGTTCCCCTGCAGTTGACTAGTATCTGACTCCCTCCTGAAAAATCAAGAGGACAAGGAAAAAGTTGACCAGCTGCTGAAGAAGTAGAATGAAAGGGAATTGCTGCTGTTAGGCACGTACATCCAGAGTTTGATAGCAGTGCATGTGTGCTTCCCTTGGATCATGTGTCAGTTTTTTAGGAATGTCATGACAAAATATCACAGACCGGGTGCCAATTTCTTTTCTCACAGTTCTGTAGGCTGGAAATCCATGATCAAAGCATCAGCCGGTTTGGTTTCTTCTGGAGCCTCTCTCCTTGGCTTAGAAACGTTAATGCAAAAGAAGGAAATTAAGTTTTGCTGGTGATATTCTGTAGTTTGGACTTGCTTGACTGGGCATGATACCCAGTGATTATAGTTGAATACATAAGAATGAGGGGCATCATGTAGTTAAACTGCCTGGATTTGAATCCCTGAGCTGCTCATTACTAGCTGTGCAACTTTGTCAAGTTATTTAAGTTTTCTGAGCCTCAATTTCTTCACCTATGAAATGGAGAAAGTAACAGAGGTTTCACATGGCAGTTCAGAGGAGGAAATGTGATAATACATTGAGTGCTCTTAGAATAGTGCTGGGCATAAACTAGTGCTCAGTAATGGGTGCTACTGTTCTGGATTGTTCCATGAAGGCTGCACCTTTCATTCTTCAGGGAGGGTCTAAGAGTGCTGTTGAGTGCTGGGGTAATCTAGCCCAATTCAGCATTTGGGGAGTGAAGACGGAGCCAGGTTGATGCGGGGACAACCTAACTTCTTGATGAGGGAGATGTTGGAGGACACCACTCTGTTTGGCATGATGAGGACGAGTATGTCAAGGTCCCAGAGGAATAATCATGTGCTTCCTGCCTCAGGCTTTCTGAGGACAACTCATGAGTGCAGACACATTCAGTTGAAAATCTCACGACACATTTGTGCTTGTCTAAGAACAAGATGCATACTCTCTCATGTGGGGGCCCTTCAAAGGCTTTGTTTCCTTTCTAACAAGAACGCTGCAAGAACTGTTCCTTTAATTTTCTCACGTATAACTCAGAACTTCAGAAAAGATTCAGTTACACCTCCAGAAGTAGGGAAATAGAACATTCCATGTTTCTGTCAACGGAGTCTCCTCCTAGCCCACATTTGCATTGCCATTCAATACTCATACTTGGCTGGGGCACAAAGAGACTTCTCAATTCTATTCACAGTTATTAAATAAAAAAAAAACCTCTTTCTAAAAATATCTGTCTTAGGATCTGTCAAAAGAATTCCCATTGCAAGTGGCAAAATGCAATCGCTCATGTGTGGGTCTTTATTATGTTTCAAAATGTGCAACAACTTGGATGCATCTTCAGGGAATTATGCTAAGATAAGAAAAAAAAGCCAATCTTCAATGGTTATATATTGTAGGATTCTTCAAATGACAGAATTCTAGAAATAAAGAACAGATTGCCAGGGTTAAGGAAAGGGTAAGGGTGGGAGCGACATGGGTGTGGCAGATGGAACTGTGTTTGCACAAAACAAGGACTCAATAACCATTATTTCTTTTGTAGAGCTCAGTATTTTGACTTTTGAATAATTGTTAAATATAGATATTTATTTTTATAAATTATCAATTTTACTTTTGTAACTAAATTATCAAGACACTGTTTTGCAAATGATTGAAAGTAATTTACATTGAAGGCTTATAAAACTATCATTAGAGCTTTTCTTCTTTTGGACAAAAGGACCAAATCCCAATAGGTAAAATGTATGCGAATGAAATGTAAAAACAGGTTGTACTTAACTTTTTCTTTTTTAGACAAAATAAAATAATAAATAAAATGCATGCAAATAAAATGCAACAATAGATGTTACATATTTAATCAATATTAAATGTTTGTAATGCCACATAACGCAGGCAGTAGCACAGAACTAGGAGTTAGAATCCAAAGAGTATTAACTAACCTTTGCCACTGATAATTTAGCCACCTTTCAAGTGTCGCTTGATTTCTTTATGCCTCTGTGAAATGAAGTTATTGGGCTAGAAGAACACTCGGTTCTTTTCTAGTTCTAACATCTTGTGGTTACATGAATGTTGGATGACTGAGCATTGGGCACAAATGCTAAGCCATGTGCTTTTCCATCCACTAATCCTTCACATTGAATTCATGTGGGCTGAGTCTCTCAATCAATCATCGGGTGACCAACATCATTGTGGCCTCCTAAGCTGCATTTGACACCAGCTTCTTCTATTTGCTGTTCCCTTAGTCCCGCTGTCCCTGACTATTAGTGTAAAGATTAATCACGATGACTGGTAACTCCGAGTGAAAGGCAGTTGGGTTCATTTACTTGGAACTAAGCTTGTTTTGGTATTAGATGTATTTAAATTTCAAACCTCAACTCTAAGCCAATTTTTGGCTCACATTCTTCTCCACCCTGTTCTTCTTTGATGGTGAATTTTAACCTTTATATGAAAGGGAATGATTTAAAAATAAAAAAGGAATGGAAGGGATGGGATGGGCAAATCATCCCAATTATGAGGTCCATAGGGTCCTGACAGATCAGCCTAACAGGTGGGACAAAGGAAGACTGAGAGAAACAGCATGTAAGAAGAAGATACAAAGTCAAGGTCAAGAGGAAGACCTTGGTGTCTATAATACACTTTATTGTTTTTGTTGAAATAATCATTAGTGCCAAGACATTCATTAAGTAGATCAATAGTGTGTACTGGTTACTTGCTATGTCCTGGGAACCCTGTTCAGCATTTTACAAACATTATTTCATTTACTAGAATAACCCAGTTAGATAGGTACTATTATTGATTCCTTTTTACAGATAAAGAAATTGAAATTTAGGAAGATTGGGTACTTTGTCCCAAATCCCAAGGCTAATGAGAACAGGGATTTGAAACCAGATTTCTGGGCTCCAAGGGCCCTGGTGATTATGTAAAACATTACATTTCTTCCCAAATATCAATAGCCACCATTATCTACTGAATGATTACTATATGAGGCTATATGAGAAACGTTTAATAATTGACCTATGACCATAATACTAGTTCATTGTGGAATCAGAATTTAGCAACTATTTGACTCTAAATGTCAAAATCTTTCTAGTATAAATGTACTTTGAAAGGAAAGTCATTGAAAATGTTTCTATGTGGCTGATTTATAACCAGTTGATATTAAGGTACCTCCCCAAATATTATCAAAATGTAGGCAAGCTATTTGTCTGAAGGAAAAATATTCAAATAAGAAAGGTAGGAAATGAAATGACAAAGGGCAATATTGTAATAATACACACAAGGACCAGACACTAATATCCTCAAAGGAACATAACAGCTTTTCCCACAACTGTCCAAGACAGAAAGCACATACTTTTAACCTACGGAGTCTCATCTGGTTTATTGTGGATCATGGTAATTAATAATCATATACTGAAATGATATTCTTTAAAACCATCAACCCCTTTTTGGCTGGTTCTTGTAACTCAGTAAGGCTCTGAGTTTGGTATGTTCCCTATGTTCCCTCCTAGGCCAAGACAGTACTAACCAGCTTGACTGAATATCAGATGTGCTTGCAAGTTGTGTCCCCATTATTAAGGGATAGTATAAAAGGAAACTGTGATAACTGAATGTAATACATGACCCTTGACTAGTTTTTGGATAATGAGGAAAACTATCATAGAACATTAGTGGGACGATTAGAACAAATTGCAAATAGATTGTGTATTAGATACAAGTATTTTGTCAGTGTTAAATTTTCCGAATTAGATAATTGAGTTGTGGTTTTGTGAAAGAGTGACATTATTCCTAGAAAGCCATACTGAAGTATTTTGGGGTAAAATGACATTATGTGCAAAAATTTTTACATTTATCTTAAAAATGTACCAATATACAGAATGGGAATGATAAAATCAATGAAGGAAAATATTTTAAAAACAGCAAATAAAGGATATATGGGAGTTTTATGCATTGTTTAACAACTCTAAAAGTTTGAAATTATTTTTATATATAAAATTAAATCAATTGCCAGCCTAAACTGGTTCTGTGGTTTCATATTTAGTATATTTTTCAAAGCCTGATGAATCTTTAAAGAAATAACTTTACAAAAAGCAAGCAAAAATCATAATATTCCGGTGAAATCACTCCAAGGTAGCACCATAGCAGCCTAAAACTTTTTTATAAAACTCAGAAATGTACACTTTTTAAAAACTAAATTCTTGTGAAAGTAGTCAGCACATGGCATTAAACAAATGTTCTAAAAGCATCACTGTACCTCTAGCACAGATATTTCATGAGGTGATAAAGTTGACTTTCTAGTGAATTAGGATTTATCCTACATGTTTATGGATTGGACTATTTTTCTCTGGGCTAAACCCACCACCCAGAGTCTAAGGGTCAGTTAAGAGACATGATCTAGATTTGTTTTAAGCCCCCACAGAGAATTTTGCTACCTTGTGATCAGAAAGATGCCATCTCTATTCTTCCACAGAATGTCAGAGTGATAATTGGGCTTTTCTCCCTCATTTGTGTCTTGACTCACGATATTATCTTCCAGAATGCCACAGTCCTTGTGCACTACAACAGAAAGCTTTCACACCATCCTGGCAGTCACTGAATTTTGGTATCAAGAAAATTTAGCTATCATTTCTAATTCTTTTTCCCATATATCCTTTTACAAACAGAATAGGAAGGCTTAAAAACAAACAAACAAACAAAAACCTCCCAGGATAAATCAGCAAATGAAACTCTAATGGGGAATTTGTGTTTTACGTAAAAATGTAACCTGGTAATTTAACATACTCTGAGAAAGCTGCTTGAACATAGGTGTCTAGTTGATGTTATACATGTGCAATTGCACTTCTAAACGTTTGAGTGAAATTAGATACTCAAAAAGTTACATGCATCACTAAGGAAAAAAGCCTTTTGAGTTCATCACTCCCTCCCAAACTACGTGAACAAGTGGCTAAAATTCCCTGCCTTGAGTTGCCTCTGTTTTGAATTGGTTACAAGAATTTAAGAAAACACTCTCTCCTCCCGCCATTTCTTCTTGGCTATTTCAAAATAAAGCCAGAAGTATGCATCCTAATAAGAAACTAAAAAGGAGGAAGGAAAGAGAGAGAAAAAATGGAAAAAACTCAATAGACATTTAGAGAATGCTTATCTGAAATCTGACATTATCTTTGCCTGAACCGTGAATTCCAACTTCTGTCACATAGTTTGATTTTCCTGGAGCTCAAAATACTTCTTGCCACGTGGACATGAGGAAAGTTAGATATTTATAACTGCAAAACTGAATTCTTCATGATAAAATTTCTGACCCGTATTTCCTATAACACATGGGCTAATTAATAAGATACCCTTTAACTTTTCAAGGTTTTAAGAATTATTGCCAGCATGATCTTAATACAAATAATGGAATATAAATAATGTCTAGAGGCTCAGGACGAACCAATATAAAACAGATATTTTGTGTAATCCTGTAATGTCTTATTTATGAAGCTTTAATTTTCAAATATTTAAAGTTGCTTCTGGCTTTTGTCTTGTTCTGCGCTTAGCCCTCTTTGTTATACATTTAAAAAATGTTCTGGTGGGTTGCCATTACAATATTAACTTGTCTAGCTGTTAATTTATTTGCACATGGTTTTAAACACATCTTTTAAAAATGGCACTCTCTTGTTTTAGGAAAACACAACCCTCCTCTGTATTTGGATATTTTCCCATTTCAATATTGACAAACCTTTCAGTTCTCCTCAAGACTTTGGTTTCTACATTTCTCAAACAATAATTATGTCCCACATTTTACAAAGCGAGTTCAAATTGCAAATCTTATAGGCTCACACAAGTTTGAGAAACTCTCAAAATTGGAATTGAAATTATTATAAGTCTAAGAAGCTAATGAGTTTCATTTATTCTTACATTGTTAAACTTGACTGTGGCAGCTAGTAGCATGTCTAAATAACAGTGTCACTGAGGTATCTGTTAATGTAAAATGATAAACATTTAAATAAAATATGAATCTGAAAAAAATGTTTCCCTAAGTTGCTGAACTAAAAACATTTTAGAATACGTACAGTAATATGCAAATATTTACTTGATTTGACTTGGGTCTAAGGCAGTTCCTGCATGGGAGTACAACAGAAGAATGAGAACACAAACAGCCACTGTGCTCCGAGAGCGGCAGTGTAATCATGGTGTAGATAGTTTTACACAGAGGCCATTTTTCCAGCTGCTCCTTTTTGATCCCAGATCTCTCCTTAGAACACTAATTGCTCCCTCACTGCAGGAAACAGCATCTTCCAACAAGGATTTCTCAATGATAATTGGTGTTAAAAGAGGGTGGGAGGAAGGCAAGGTCTCTGCTAAAATAAATTTAGAAAAAAAAACTGTATTAAAACAAAACTAAACAGGTTGTAGGACTTCTCAGAACCTGGTCCTAGAATATGCTGCCAATGTGTAATTTGAAACTTCAAGAGAGGAAAACATATTGCACAGAATTTCTTCAAATTGTTTTTCATTGGAACATGCCCTGAGAGATCATGTTGTAGAACCTCTTTCCCTCTTAGTCACTGCAAATCTACTCATCATTAAGGTTCAGATCCAGTCCAATTTTCTTCATGAGGCCATTCCCAATTCTCTCAGACTTCATCACTACCTATTTGGCATATTATTTCACTCCTATGGTTTCCAGAATCCTCACTTCTATTTTATGCCCCTTCCTTTATTTGGGGGGCTGGGATTATCTTTGTTCTTCATTAAATTAAAGCACTTTGAGATGAGGGATCATTCACGATTCACCTATTTTCCACAACACCTATCTAGTGCCCAGCCCAGAACTTTGTAGGAACTCAATAAATGCTTACTGAAGGACTGATGCCATCTATTTCAAATGTGGCCACTGATATCAAGAATTCCTCTGGAAAGTCAAATGTTTCTTTACTCATTTGAGAATGGGTAGATTAGATTTTTATTTTAAATGCATTTTTATGCTCAATTTGATGCTGTTTTGATGCTGACAAGGAGAGTAAATCACCAAAACTTAAAAAAATTTCAAACTTAACAAGAGTCATGAAAAGTTGTTTTTATTAAGGTTCATATTCAGCTTACAGCTAAGTATTTCAGGCATTACTTCATTTGACAAGCAGACATGGATCTAGGAAACATTTCAAGACACTCCAAGGACTTCGTAACTACTGGGAACAGAGCCACTTGCTCTGCAGTTAACATGTATGTTAAGTATTTCAAGGAGTCCTTAAGGGAAAGAAGCTAAATGACAACTGGTCCTCTTCTGTGAAATGATTATCCTGGACAAGTAGCTACTAATGAAAGCACATGACTATGACAGAGCTTGAGAGATTTGGCATCCAAATCCATCCATTTTATTTAGGATAGGACTCAGAGTCACATATCAGAAAGCAAATGATTCAGAATAGGCTACATGTGAAGTTTTCTATGGATAGTATTAACATATTATTAGCTTACTTTTTAAGAAAATCACAAAAAGAATAATTTCATATTGAAAACCCACTCTGTTAATGATTATAGGAGATAGTTTTGAAGAATTTCTCTCCACTCTTGTAGTTTTTTATGAGTTCTTCTGAGAGATTTTTATTGTGACTGTCTTGACTTCTGTATATTCATAGAGACCACATTCTCCCCTAGAGAGAGGGAAAAAAAACACCCACAAACACCATTTAGCAGAGTGCAAATGTACTATACTCCGTGATTTGTACAAGTTTGTTCTTGCTTATCTGGCTAGGAACAATGGAAAATATTTTCTGTGTCCAGAGCATTTTATATAGTAGCTAGCCAACCAAAACTGTCTGGACTGAACATAAATCCATTTGTGAGAAATATGTTTTTAAGATCTCTTTCATTTTAAATAATCATATAGGCTGGGCGCGGTGCTCATCCTGTAATCCCAGCACTCTGGGAGGCCAAGGTGGGAGGATAACTTGAGCTCAAGAGTTCAAGACTTGCGTGAGCAAGATGAGACCCTGTGTCTACTAAAAATAGAAAAAGTCAGCTGGGCCCTCTGACCCATGCCTATAATCCCAGCTAGTCAGGATGCTGGGGCAGGAGGATCGCTTGAGCCCAGCAGTTTGAGGTTGCAGTGAGCTTTAACACCACTGCATTCTAGCCAGGATGACAGAGCAAGACTTTGCCTAAAAAAAAATAAAAATAAAAAAAAACATGTACTCTCAGTTTATTTTTGCAGAAATTGTCCATTTTTTACATTATCCTACTTTATTTTAAAAAGTTCTATCTACTCAAAAGACAATTCAGCACAATAAGAATTTTGTCATTTCTAGTCTAGATTCACTTTAAGACAAATATAGTAAAAGAGGAGAGGTAGTGATATATAATCACTCAATAGTAGTACAACAAAACTGTAAACTAAAGCAGAGCTTGAATTTACCAAGTGCACAGAATTGGCATCGAAA
>CAUYSK010113595.1:0-35227 GCA_963575035.1 Avahi laniger
TAATTTCTTTCTATTTTTGGTAGAGATGAGGTCTCGCTCTTGCTCAGGCTGGTCTCGAACTCCTGAGCTCAGAACGATCCGCCCACCTCGGCCTCCCAGAGAGCTAGGATTACAGGCGTGAGCCACCGCGCCCGGCCTAACCCTTCTTTCTGAGAGCTGCTTTCCCGCTGCTCCTGGGGCCGGGTAATTACTCCTTCTAACTCAATTACGCGGCCTTATTTTTTCCCACTTCCTTTTTCCTTGCATTGTTATGCAAAGGGAGGGGAGGCTGCTGAATGCACCGGAAGAATTGGATTAGGTAGCAGGGTATCTCAGTGTTCTCTTCTGATCTGCCCGTGCTCTTGAGGTCTCACTTGCGATAAGACCCACACTCCACACTGAATCTTCCCACCTGCAAATGAGCCAGCAGTGTGGTAGAAATCCGTGAGGGGGCCGTGGCTGTGGCGCTGAAGGGGAGGTTCTAGGAGAGTTCAAAGGTAATGGCATCTTATTACTATGTACTCAGGTGAGCTGGAGATTCTGACATTATAGAATAACAAACTCAACAGAAGAAAACTCACAGGAAGAAAACAGTAGTGTTGGGAGGAAAAGCAATTTGGTTTAGGGAAATCAATGCTGAAAAATTTATATAAAATCTCTGTCCTGGAACTGCTCTCAAATGATAATTCTCATCCTTTTAGGGGGACAGACACCCCTTTGAAAATCTGATAAAGGACATAGACTCCTACAACCAGGAAAATGCATATAAACGTATAAAAGCGAACCTTAGGGGCTCATGCCTCCTTGAATCCTAGAGGCACAGGAAGGTGTTACTAAGGGGCATAAGGAGCCCAGAGCTGTGGGCAGGCCTTTCCTTCTTTGTAAATCCCATCTAGAGTTCAGGGCAGTTCAAAGAAAGCATTCATTTGTTCATTCATTCAACAAGTAACTCTTTGAGAAACTTCCAAGTGTCAAGCCCCACGCTGGGCCACATTGTAAGGCAGAAGGAGGTGAATCAGACACAGTGCCTGCTCCTGGAACACTCACGCTCTGGTGGGGGAGACGGAGAGGGAACACACAATGAGTGTACAGTGATGGCAGAGGTAGCCCAGGGAACCGTGGGGGTCTGGAGGAGCAGGGCGCGGGCAGAACTATTTCCCACAGTTCTCCCTTCCCTCAGCAATCAGTTCTTATACCTCTCCAGCTACAAAGCAAAGTGGTTTTTAAAAAACGCTCAAGTATTCCCTGACTGGCTACTCTGGAGCTCTCCAGGTCAGAACTCTTACCCCTGCTCTGGCCCCATCCAGCTTTCATACTTCCGCTGGGATGAAGCCTGTGTGTACTCTCCCAGCAGGCTCCTACGGTGCTGCCAAAGGCTGTGAGACTGTGAAGCCAACCTACCCCCTACCCTTTAGGGGCAGTTCTCCCTCCCCAGGCCAGCTTTTGAATACATTACTAATCCCCCTGGCACACCTCCTTTCTTTGCTTAAATCTTATTCATTTTAATAGTTGAGCTGCAAGGAAACAAGGAGTATAGTTTTAAGGAAGTTACGGATTTGCAAGAAACCTGGAGAGTCCTGGTAGGAGCTGGTCTTTCTTCACAGGATCAGAAGCCTGGGGCTTGGCCTGGCGTGGCGGCTCACGCTTGTTAATCCTAGCACTCTGGGGGATTGAGGCCTGAGGATCACTTGAGACCAGCCTGGACAAGAGTGAGACCCCTGTCTCTACTAAAAATAGAAAAAATTAGCCAAGCGTAGTGGCACAAGCCTGTAGTCCCAGCTACTCAGGAGGTTAAGGAAGGAGGATAAATTTGAGGTTGCTATGAACTAGGCTGATGTCCAGGCGACAGAGCGAGACTCTGTCTCAAAAAAAAAAAAAAAAGAAGCAACAGCAGCAACCTGGAGCTACTAGGCTGGGCTTCCTAGTACCTCTTCCCTGACTTCTTCCTTCTTGGGGGCCTTAGGAGAAAGTCACCGCTCCGAGCTCCAAGTTTGGGCGTCAGCAATTCTTTCTGTATTCCCAGCAATTTGGAAGGCTGAGGTGCAAGAATTACTTGAGCCCACGAGTTCGAGGTTGTAGTGGGCCCTGATTGCCCCACTGCACTCCAGCCTGGGTGACAGAGTAAGACTCTCTCAGAACAAACAAACAAAAATCAAGAGTCCTACCCAAAAGTTTCTCTGACTTGCATACCTAGAAGTCCTACTATAGTGTAAATTATTTCAACTCCAGGTGAGCTCTTCACTATTCCAAGGTGTGGGGAACTGGAGAGGGTTTTGGGTTTTTGGGTTTTTGGTTTTCTTTTCTGAATGTTGGGGTCTTCTCTGCTATGAGTTCCTTGAAGGAAGAAACTGTTCTTCATCTCTGTTGTCCTAGCTCCTACCATAGGATCTAACATACACCAGCTGTGCTGGGACTGTTGAACTGAGCACATATTAGTTTACCCTTTAATTCATTCATCTTGACAGTTCAGCCCCTCATATCTAAGCCATGACCAACTTCTAGCAGCTCTACTAAAATTCTTCTTAAATTTTCTTCTCTTCATCTCTATTGCCACAACCACTACCCTCATCCAAGCCACTCTAGCTAGATTTTTTTTTTAAAGGCTGGTCAAGTGAAGCAGTGGGAGTGGAGAAGGAACAAAGGAATCTGTAACTGGTTGTGATCAATTAGTTGTAAACCACTGCACTCGGACCCAAGATATTTCTCTAGCTAGGACTATATCATAGCTTCCCTGCTTTCTCTATACACTTCCCTCACCTTTCTCCACATAGTTGATACGTTGATATGAGAGAGACAGAAAGAGATTGACCAACCTCATAAATCTGGAATCCTTGAAACCTGGCATATTCCAAAAAATTTCCCATTTATGGAAAAGGCGGGCCTATGACCCCACAAATACATTAATACATTTCTGTTCTTTTTTAAAAAAGAAATTAGAGGTAGGGCACTGTGGCTTATGCCTGTACTGCTAGCACTTTGGGAGGCCAAGGCAGGAGGATCGCTTGAGACCAGGAGTTGGAGACCAGCCTGAGCAACCTGAGACCCCATCTTCACAAAATATAAAGGAGTTAGGAGGGCATGGTGCTGTGCATCTGTAGTCCCAGCTACTGGGGAGGCTAAGGTAGGAGAAAGGCCTGAGCCCAGGAATTTGAGGTTACAATGAGCTACGATGACACCACTGCACTCTAGCCCAGACAACAGACTTGAGACCCTGTCTCAATGAAAAAAAAAAAAAAAGAAGAAATTAATTGGTTCTCTACCTTTCTTTTCACAGCTTTCACACTTATGGTCAGTTGTGAATAACAGAAAACCACCTAAAACAGTGTAAAGGAAGATTGGAGTTATTAGCTCAAACAATTGTTACGTGTTGCAGATATACTAGCTTTAGGTGTATCTGGACCCTGAGTTTCAAGTGATACATTTTCTCTCTCTCTCTCTCTCTCTCTCTCTCTCTCTCTCTCTCTCGTCCCTCTCTTGCTCCTGATCTTAGCTCTCCTTTTCTCTGTATTTTGGTTTCATCTTTTTCACCTGCTCTCTCCACATAATGAAAGAAAGCTCTAGCTTTACTTCTTCTTACATCTGCATTCCCGGAGAAAAAGACATACTTGCCATGTATCACTTATAAAGATGACTGTGATCCATCCAACTGAGGACACCTGCCCAATCCCTGAACCAATCCTCACTGTCGCCAGGGAAATAGAGATATCTGATTGGCCATCCTGCTCCACCACCCATCCCTGTGAGGTAGGGATGGCACCCTCACGTAAGTAGTCCCACCAAGTCCATGTGCAGTAGGGAATGGGGGTTTCCAAAGGAAAAGTGGGGATGGAAACAACAGAGGTCCTCACCTTTTTGCAAGGTGGGGCAGAGGGTCTTACACGTACTACTCTTTGCCTCTGTTTATGCACAGTCCACTTTCCTTTGCCTGTAATTCTCTCCCTACGCCCTGACCTCTCTTATGTGGTTAACTCCTCCTTGGTCTTCGGGTCTTAGCTAAATGTCGGTTACTCCAAGATGCTTCCCCTGACCCCACACGTTAAATTATACCTATGTGACTGGCACTCTTCAAGCAATTTTGTAATATAAAATAGTTTTTGATTTAATTTAATATTGGTTGAAAGTCTGTCCCTCGGCTGTAAATTTCACCAGGGCAAGGATCCCAATTTTAGTCATTGTTGCTCTCCCAGTTCACTCACACATGTATTCACTCCCTCATTTATTCAGAAAACAAGAGGTGATATGTACTAAGGATGCAGGTAAATAAGATGTATGTGTTCCTGTGGTGGCTCATGCCTGTAATCCCAGCACTTTGGGAGGCTGAGACAGGAGGGCTGCTTGAGGCCAGGAGGTTGAGACCAGGCTGGGCAACATAGCCAGACCCCGTCTCTACAAAAAATAAAGAAATTAGGCAGGCATTGTGGTGCCTGTCTATAGTGTAGCCCTAGCTACTCGGGAGGCTGAGGCATGAGGATCGCTTGAGCCCAGGAGTTTGAGGTTGCAGTGAGCAATGATGACACCACTGCACTCCAGCCCAGGTGACAAAGCTAGACCCTGTCTCAAAAAGAAAAAAAGTGCTCACTTCGGCAGCACATATACTAAAATTGGAACAATACAGAGAAGATTAGCATGACCCCTGTGCAAGGATGACACACAAATTCGTGAAGCGTTCCATATTTTAAAAATTTCTTCAAAAAAAAAAAGATATATGTGTTCCTGTACTCAAGAAGCTCAAGATCCTATGGTACCAGCTTCTGCATATGTATCGGGCCTGTGTTTTTTCAAATTGCAGGACTCAATGGGTGGTGAAATTAACTTCGTAGCTTATAATAGAATTATTAAAATGTGAAATAGAATAGAATAGAACATAGAAATAAATTAGACAACATCAGAGTGTATCACACATAATAAGGGTTTTATTTCATTAAATTCTTATTTCAGCATATAGTATTATAAATACAAACACACACACCCTATGTACTTGGTTACAACATAAAATGCATTTCTTACAGGGGGTTGGGTCAAAAAATGTTTAAGAAACCCTGCATTAAGTTTTGTCTGGACAGAAGTGTGGTTAAGATAGTATCTGTCCAGTTCAAAGCTACCCAGAGCTCTAGATATTGAGTCATGTTATCACTGGAAAATAACACCTGGGAAGCTCATTCAAAGAACCAGAGTGGAAGCGCGACACAATTTCAGGATGCTGTTGCAGGGTGAACTCTGGATTTCTGTGCTTTGGTTGGCTTGTATTACATCCTCAAGGCCATTTAATTATATGTGCAGTCAGGTGTGTTTTCCCTCTGTTTTTTTTTTTCTTTTAAATAACAGATGACTTAATCATTTTTAAAGTTGAATACAAATTTAAAAAATTTCTTTTGCTGCCATGTACAGTTAGGCCATGAATTGCATATTTCTAGTAAACACTGCATGGACTAAAATATTGGAGGGAGGGTAGGAGGCAGCATGATGTGAAAGGAACGGGGACTATCGTCCTGAAAGATGGGATTTGAATCCCTGTTTTAGCATTTGCTGGCTATTTGGATTTAGGTAAGGGACCTGATACACATTTGCTGAAGGCTAAATCAGAGCAAGGCCCTGTGTCAACTGTGGGAGTATAAAAATAAACACTATATCTACACCCTGTCCTAGTAGTTTATGGCGGCCTGGTAGGAGAGACAAGTATATAAATAAATCGTCAAAATATAAGCCCTAGAGGCTAAAGTAGCTTATCAGTGATAACATCACTGATATATTTTTAAATCAGTCATTCGTTACATAAAAAATATATATTGAGGATTATCTAGGTGGCAGATCCTGTGTTGGGCATGCAAAGATAAATAAAACATCATCCTTGTCTTGAAGGCATTCAGTCTGATGGAGTTTTCAATCTCAGGGATATGAACAGTGTTCTGTAAGAGTTAGGACCATTTATTAAGGGATGAGGCAGATCTGGGTTTCAATTTCAGATACACCACACTCAAGCTCTACAACCTTGACCAAGTTGTTAACCCTTCTGAGCTTCAGTTTCCTCATCTGGAAAATGCATAGAATAATGGTATGTACTTTTTATGCTGTTAGGAAGATTAAATGAACAAATTCAGGTACTTAGCCTGGTGCTGACAGATAGTAGAGAAGCACTCAATGTTTTCTTTTCTTTTCTTTTCTTTTCAGACAGAGTCTCACTCTTTTGCTCAGGCTAGAGTGCCATGGCATCAGCCTAACTCACAACAACCTCAAACTCCTGGGCTCAGGTGATCCTCCTGCCTTAGCCTCCCGAGTAGTTGGGACTGCAGACATGCACCACCATGACCAGCTAATTTTTTCTATTTTTAGTAGAGACGGGGCCTCACTCTTGCTCAGGCTGGTCTCAAACTCCTGACCTCAAGGGATCCTCTGGCCTCAGCCTCCCAGAGTGCTCGGATTACAGGTATGAGCCACCTCGCCCTGGCCACAGTATAAGACCCTATTTCTATTACAAAAAAATCCAAAACAATGCTGCAAATTAGATCCAGTTTTGAAAAACTAGGTATTAAAATTTATGAATGAGTAATGGCAGTGAATGCAGATGAGATGTAATAATTATAGATGATAGAAGTTCTTTCTGTTCAAATTTGGAAGTATTTTAAGATTATCACCCTCAGTTTATGTATTTTCTCTATGGAGTTTCTCTAATTTAGGTCTATATAGGTAGGATAGGCTAGATTTGCTGCAGTTGCAAACATCTCCTAAATCTCAGTGGTTTAACATGGCAAAGGCTTATTTCTAGTTCATGCAAAGTCTTTTGTCCTGGCAGCTCTCCAAGGTAGCTGTCTTTCACGTGTTGTCTCAGTGATCCAAAGCACCCCTTGCTTGTGGCACCTTTATATCAGCATGTGGGAAAAAGAGGGCCTGAAGAAACACACCTCTTAAACACTTAAATGTTTCCACTGAGAGATAATAGCTGCCACTTCTGCTTCCTTTTTTTTTTTTTTGAGACAATGTCTCACTCTGTCCCCTGGGCTAGATTGCAGTGCTGCCATCATATCATAGCTCACAGCAACCTCAAACTCCTGGGCTCAAGTGATCCTTTTGGCCCAGCCTCCCAAGTAGCTGGGACTATAGGTGCATGCCCCAGTGCCGGGCTAATTTTTCTATTTTTTGTAGAGATGGGGTCTTGCTCTTGCTCAGACTGGTCTTGAATTCCTCAAGCAATCCTCCCTGCTCAGCCCCCAAAGTGTGAGGATTACAGGTGTGAGCCACTCTGCCTGGCTTACATTTTATTAGCCAAACCAAGCCTCATGTTTCTACCCAATTTTAAGTATTCTACCTAACTTCAAGGAAGCAGGGAGGTACAATCCTCCTAAGTGCTCCAGAGGGGAAGAGAACTGGAAATATTAGGGGCGTAATGTCTACCCAAGGGTCTCATACTATGCTTTCTATACTCCAGCCACACTGGCCTTTTTTGGACTTTTTAGAAGAACATGTTCCTTCCTGCCACAGGACACTTGCCTAGGCTGTTCTCTCTGATTACAACACTGTTTGCTCCACTCTTTGCCTGGTTAAAGTCTATTCTTCCTTCAGACTGTGGCTAGTTGTCCCTTCCTTAGGGAAACCTTTGCTTTCCCCTCTAAGTCAAATCCCTTTATTACTATTTGCTTTCACAACATCAGGCGCCCCCACTTTGTGGCACTTAGCTGTAATTTGCAGATAATCGTGCTGACTTCATTAATGACTGTTTCTTGCTCTGCAGCATAAGCTGCAGGCATTGTGTTGTTTTGTTCACCCCATATCTCTGTCACCTATCCCAGTCCTGGGACTATTGCTGAGTGAATGAAAAAGTGAATATTCTCAAAAGTCAGGGAACTTTTTTTGTTTTGTTTTTTTGAGACAAAGTCTCCTTCTGTTGTCCAGGCTGGAGGGCAGTGGTGTGATCATAGCTCACTGCAGCCTCAAACTTTTGGGCTCAAGTGATCCTCCTGCCTCAGCCTCCTGAGTAGCTAGGACTACAGGTTTGTGCCAGCATACCCAGCTATTTTTTAAAAATTTTTTTTTTTTAGAGATAGGGTCTTGCTATGTTGCCCAGGCTGGTCTCAAACTCTTGGCCTCAAGTGATCCTCTGGCCTAGGCCTTCTAAAGTGCTGGGATTAGAGGCATATATCACTGTACCTAGCCACAGGAAATGTTTTTTTTACCCTTCAAAGAGTTTGTATATTATTGAGATCTGAGAAACACTAACTTGTATGAATTTTTGTTGGTAGTTATGAAGGAAATAATTAATAAATAGTTGCTGATTTCATTCTGAAAGTTTAGCCTGTAAGGAACATCCCTGAACCCTGTATATATGTAAGTCTTGATTGTGTAAGAGAAAACAAAATTTATCTGCCTCTTGATCAATCTAGGGAACTGAAGAGTAGGGAAGTCATTTCACAGTTCACTCATGTCCCCACCCTTTCAGATTGAGCAATCCATGTTTTTGTTTTTGAGACCTGTCCTGTACCTGCAAGCTTCCCTAATCATTTGCATAGGTATTTCAAGACTGCTCTAGACCTGTGAGCTCTGAGGGATTTAACTATCACAACTGATGCAAAAAGCCAACTGCCTTATCTACCTACATTTTAAAGATTTGATTAAGGAGCAGCAGCAGTTAAAGTCAGTCACCTCTTTGGTTTGCTGTTTTCTTAAAGGAAAAAGTCTGCGATGGAGCGCATTTTTACCTAAAGTAATTCCCTTTGAAGTTAGGGCTTCATTTTGCCAATACAAGGCATTGTGAGCTGCCAAGGAGACTCAGACATAGGCTCTCCGCTGAAAATTTAGTTATGAGTGATTCAGGGTGAAACTGCAGACGGGCCACTGGCATTAGAGTTTGAACATTTCTACTGCTGACTCTTGGTAGTTCAGAAAATTGTTGATTCAAGCTGTTCAAGGTTGAATCAAGCAGATTATGTAAAAATGTTAATTTAATTACATTATCTTCCTTAAATATAAAAACAGGTTAAATTGTAGTCTAGGGTGGCCTGTCCACAACAACAAACAGGGCAGTGCCTTTGTTGATAAATAGCTCACATTCCACAAGGCAGAGTCACACCCAAACCCCTTGGGAACCAGGACTACAATCTTTGATCTAGCTAACTCCACATACCAAACTTAATTGGTTTTAAAAGTGTCTGATTGATTATTTTTTCAACATTCAACTTTTATTTCTTTCTTTTTTTTCTCTTTTTATTTAGTAGAGATGGGGTCTCACTCTTGCTCAGGCTGGTCTCCAACTCCTGAGATCAAGCAATCCTCCCGCCTCGGCCTCCCAGAGTACTAGGATTCAACTTGTCTTTCTTTAGTGAATGACACCATTCTAGAGTCACAGTAAGATCGAAGACTAATTGTACTTAAGATACAGTGTAGGCCAGGTGCCGTGGCTCATACCTGTAATCCTAACACTATGGCAGGCCAAGGTGGGAGGATCGCTTGAGGTCAGGAGTTTGAGATTGCTGTGAGCTATGCTGAAGCCACAGCACCAGCCTGGGCAACAGAGTGACTCAAAACAAACAAACAAACAGTGTAAAGGCCTTCTCAATTTGCAAGGCTGGTCCCTAAGTCTACTTCCTGTCCTTCAAGTGCCCTCACTGCCTCACTGGATCCCTCCTCACTTGGCTCCACCCCTTCATCTCGTTTTTTTGCCTCTCCTTCCTCAATGACAGTCATATCTCTCACTAAATTACAGCCCTTTTATATGTTTTCTTTTGTGTGTGTGTGTGTGTGTGTGTGCGTATGTGTGTGTGTTTGTGTATGTAGTAGTGAGCATGATAAAACTTTTAAATAGCACCGAGGTGGTGGTGTGTGCCTGCAGTCCCAGCTATTTGGGAGCTTGAGGCAAGAAGATCACTTGAGCCCAGGAGTTGGGGACCACCTTGGGCAACATAAAAAAATTATCTTAAAAAAAATTTTTTTTTTCAAATAGCATAGAAGAGAATAACCATAAAAGTTAGTTCTCCCTTCCACCCTTTTCCCAGCCTCTAATTCTCCTTCTTCCAGGCAGCCACTGTTAGTTTCTTCTGTCTTTCTGATAATTATCTATGCATATTTAAGTGGTAGCATACTTTACTGTTCTGCATCTTGCCTATTTCATTAAACAATATTTTGGAGATTGTTCTAGACCAGTTCTTATAGAAATGCCTCATTCTTTTTAAAGTTGTATAATATCACATAATTCAGCTAAAATCTCTCTCTACCCTCTCTTGCTATATATATACAAATATATATTATATATTTGTATATATGGTATATGTTTTATTAAATTTTCCTCCAATATCTTATGCATCTCTTAGTTTGCCTTCCAGTAGAATATAATGCCTGATTTTCCTGTCCTAATGCCTGACATTCTTCTTTTTTTCAGAATGCCCTATTCCCTACAGCCTACAATCCTGCAAGCTGTGCATTGGTGTTTCTGAATTCTGGACACTTACCTGAAAATCATTGATAAAAATATATGTATTCAGACATCTCATGGGTAGAAAAAAAAAAAGTAAAATATATGTAGACCAGGCTGGGCACGGTGGCTCATGCCTATGATCCTAGCACTCTCGGAGGCCAAGGCAGGAGGATTGCTTGAGCTCAGGAGTTTGAGACAAGGTCGAGCAAGAGTGAGACCCTGTATTTACCTGTATTTACTAAAAATAGAAAAATTAGCCGGGTGTCATGGCACATTCCTGTCATCATAGCTACCGGGGAGGCTGAGGCAGGAGGATCCCTGGAGCCCAGGAGTTTGAGGTTGCAATGAACTATGATGATGCCACTGCACTCTACTCAGGGCAACAGAGTGACACTCTGTCTCAACAACAACAAAAAAATGTAGATAGAGAAATTGGTTCTTTAAAAGAAAATCTTGCTAGATGTGGTGTCACGTGCCTGTAATTCCAGCTACTTGGGAGGCTGAAGCAGGAGGATTGCTTGAGCCCAGAAGTTTGAACCCAGCATGGGCAACATAAGGAGATGTCATATCTTAAAAAAAAAAAACAACAAAAGAAAAAAAGCCTTTAATTAAAACCAACTTCATGTTTGGGCTGGGTATGGTGGCTCACGCCTGAATCCTAGTACTCCGGGAGGCTGAGGAGGTAGCATTGCTTGAGACCAGGAGTTCAAGACCAGCCTGGGCAACATAGCCCAGGAGAATATAATGACCCACCCCCCCATCTCTACAAACAAAAAAAACAAAGAAAACCCCAAAATTAAAAAAAAAAAATCTCCTCACAATTGTGTTTGCACCTCATGATATATAGAGGAACATTCCAGCCTACAAGTTGCTAGCAGTCCACCGGGAAAGAAGCAGAAAAACCAGTGATTTCTCAACAGTGAAGTGAGAGTCTCATAGTAGAGCACTGGTCCCTGAAGGAGCGTGGGGAGGCCAGTAGTCACGAGGAAGTGAAATTGAAGCTGAGACCTGGGAAAAAGGTTGGCGAAGATAATAAGGCAGATGTGGCTTGGATTGTGTTTGTGGGGACATGGGGGATAGGGAATATTTAAAAAGCTGAACTTTAATCCTCCCAGGCATTCAGCCCCAAAATCAATACTCCTGAGGGAGGGAGGGAGAAAAGATATCACTAGACAGGATAAACCTTCCCTCCAGCGCCCACAAAACTATTCCTTGTTCCTTTTCGCAAATGTGTCAAGGTTCTGTCCTTATCAGCAGCCCAGGATTAGCTTCTCAGTATTCCTAAAGAATTTCCCACTTGTTTGGGAATGTTCCGCATAACCAAGGCTTGGGAACCCAAGGTGCATGGTGAGGCCATTTCAGTGGGTCATGAGGAGCAATGGGCCGGCACTTCAGCATAGCAAAGTTATTAATAGGAGTCTGAAAAATCTGGTTACCAACTGTCTCTGTGACCATGAACAAGCCCCTTAAACTCTCTGGGCCTCAGTTTCTTCAGCTATAAAATTAATAATTCAAAAATATTTTTATCCTGCTGTATCTTAGTTTATTAAAAAACCAAAAAAGGCCGGGCGCGGTGGCTCACGCCTGTAACCCTAGCACTCTGCGAGGCCAAGGCGAGTGGATTGTTTGAGCTCAGGAGTTCGAAATCAGCCTGAGCAATGAGCGAGACCCCGTCTCTACTAAAAATACAAAGAAATTAATCGGACAACTAAAAATATATAGAAAAAATTATCCGGGCATGGTGGCGCATGCCTGTAGTCCCAGCTACTCGGAAGACTGAGGCAGAAGGATTGCTTGAGCCTGGGAGTTTGAGGTTGCTGTGAGTTAGGCTGACGCCATGGCACTCTAGCCCAGGCAACAGAGTGAGACTCTGTCTCAAAAAAAAAAAAAAAAAAGAGGAAAAAAAACCAAAAATATTTTTAAGCATCTGCTATTTTTCAGACACTAATTTTAGTCCTGTGGAGGCAGTAGATAAAAGATACAAATATGAGGAGGTCGGATAATTTGATACCAGATAGCCTTTTTAAGGCCATGCCAGCATTCTGTATTTATAAGTGATATTATTGGTGATCAGGAATTTGTGAAATTTTCTTGCCTGGATAAAATGCAGAAATCTGAAAAAAGGTGTTTGCCCCATCTTCTCCTTCCGATATCACTACCCCCTTATTTGCTCCCCAATTTTTCTTTTCTGTTCCAGAGTTTGTCTTTCTTCAAGTGGCTGCTATTCACCCTCCCCCCTTCCCTTGTGCCCTCTGTCTGCCTTTCCTTTTGTGTCCTCTTCCTCCAAAGATTGGTTCCCCCTGGTGTGTGTGGCTGGGCCTTTTTGTGTGGGTCTTTGAAGGCAATTGGGGAAGTAGGGGGGGGCTGGGGGGGAGAGGCAGCATGCCAACAGTGTGGGCAGAACAGGATGTCTGAGGCTTTGCTGACTTTCTCTGATATGTGAAGCCAGCATCCAGGCCTCCTCTTTCAGAATTTGGGGATGATAACTAACTTATTCTACTCTATGGCCCGTGCAAGTCTTTTACCTTTAAGGGCTTTGGTTGCTCTCTGTGTAAAATGAGTGGACTGTACGATGTGATTTCTAAGCCTCCAAGCTCTAAACTCTAAAATTCTAAGAAAATAAGCACTCAAATACCCTATTGGGGGGAGTGTAAAGGGTACAAACGATATCGGAGATGATGTGGCAATATCCTTTCAAATTACGAATACTTATACTCTTTGACCCAGTAATTCTACCTGTAGGAATTTATTCTGTAGTTGTACTTGCATATGCACAAAATAACATAAATTCACAGTTTACCATTACAGCATTGTCCATATATCGAAAGATTGGCAACAGGGCCAGGCATGGTGGCTCATCACGCCTGTAATCTTAGCATTCTGGGAGGTTGAGGCAGAGGATCGCTTGAACTCAGGAGTGTGAGGTTGTTGTAAGCTAGGCTGACGCCATGGCACTCAAGTCCGGACAATAGAGCAAGACTCTGTCTCAAAAAAAAAAAAGATAACAATACAAAAAGGAAAGATTGGAAACAGTTTAAATATCCATCAATAAGGGACCAGATAAATTATAATATCTTTATAATGGAACACTAGGCAGCCATAAAACAGAATACAGACATGATGAAATACTACATAGCAATGAGAACAAAGTACTGTTACATGCAGTAGTATATGAATATCACAAACAATGCAGAGAAAACATAGAACAAAAGAAGCCAGACACAAAAGGAGCACACACTGTATGAATCCATTTAAAGTTCAGAAACAGGAAAAAGGAATCTTTGGTGTTAGAAGCTGGAATAGTGGTTAGCCCTGGAGGCAGGGCAGTGAGTGGAAGGGATTGTAAGTGTTTCTTTGATGTTTGTCATGTTCTCTATTGATCTGGGAATTGGTTATGTGAGTGTATTCAGTTTGTGAAAATTTATGATGTGTGCAGTTTTTTCTATGTATTCTATGCAGCAATAAAAGTTTTAAAAGAATATAGAAACTCTGTATTCTTTTATGAAACAAGCTGAGATATATGTGAAAAAAAGCAAATATGAACCAAACATTTCCATTTGTGTAAAAAAGTGGGGAAACATCTGTATTTGCTTGTATATGCATATGATATGTCTGGAAGAATGGTCAAGAAACTGACAACATTGGTTGTCTGTGAGCTGTATAGCTGAAGGAGAGACTCTTACTTCATATTTGGTTACACATTTTGGATTTCAAGCTATGTGGATATATTGGTTATACAATGAAAAAAAAGCACTAAAATTCTAAAAATTAAAATAAAAAAATCTGTGAGTCTAGAAAATACTCAGAAATATTTGGAAAGAAGGAAAATAGGGGAAATAATACCAAGAGATCATATATTGAATGCGTATCTCAGAACTCAGTGGTGGGGAAGTGGAGGTTATGGAGAATGTTTAATACTCTAAAACTGAACACTTAGAACCTTCCCTTTATGTTCATAACTTTAGTCATGATTTAAAAATCAGTCACAAATTGATTTTTACCTTTAAAATTGTATCTATTAGATTAAAAAGAATCAGATATACATATACTGGTAATAACAAGACAATTCAAAGACATATAAAGAAAAAGATAACTCTCCCTCCCATTCAGCCTCTCCTCTTTTTAGCCCTCTGAGGTGTCCAATATGATAAGCCTAGGGTAAATTCTTCCACTCCTTTCTCTGTGCTCTCATGAACGTATATTAACACATACACTAACAGGATCATACCACCCTTACATTACTCTGCAATTAACTGCTAATGTTATCCACTTTAGCAATATATAGTGGACATCTTCTAGGTTGATACTAATAGGTCTAAATCATTATCATCATTGCATAATATTTTGCAGTATGAATATAGTACAATTGAATCATGGATTTCATTACCTATTGACAATCAGGTTGTTTCCAGTTTGTGTTTGTTTTGCACTACAAACAATACTACAATAAGCATCTATATTAGTTTCCTGTGGCTGCCTTAACAAATTATGACAAACTTTGTGGCTGAAAACAACAGAAATTTATTCTCTCACAGTTGTGGAGTCCATAAGTCTGAAATCAAGGTATCCACAGTGTTGGTTTCTTCTAAAGGCTCTAAGAGGAATCTGTTCCATGCCCCTCTCCCAGCTTCTGGTGGCTGGCAGCAATCTTTGGTGTTCTTTGGCTTGTAGATGTATCACTCCAACCTCCGCCCTCTTCCTATCTCTTCTGTGTCTCTGTGTGTCAAATCTCCCTTTGCCTTTTTCTTATAAGGACACCTGTTATTGGATTTTAGCCTGTCCTAAATCCAGGATGCTCTCATTTCAAGCTTCTTAACTTAATTACATCTGCAAAGATCCTTCGTCCAAATAATGCCACATTCACAGGCTCCAGATGGACATATTTTTTTGGGGCCCTGCACTCAGACTCCACCATCCTTGCATATAGCCTTATAACTGGTATTTTCTTTAGTTTTTCTACAGGGTAGAGTTAGTGGATTTTCTGGTATGTTTATATTTGTTAAATTTTGACAGATATTTCTATGTTACTCCTAGAACGTTTGTGGCAATTTACACTCTCATTGGAGGTGTACAAAGATTTTATCCCCTCTTCCCCATGTATCATTGACTACTCTAGTTAACGTTTGCTAATCTGATAAGTGAAAAATGGATTATTGTTTTAATTTGCTTTTCCATGACTATTAGTGAAATTAGGCATCTTTTTAATCTACCATTTGGATTTTTTCTTCCATTAATCACCTGTTTGTATACTCCACCCATATTTTTAAAACACTGAGCTATTTGATTTTTTTTAAAAAAATCCATTTACAGAAACTTTTATGTCAGAGATTCAATGTGTTTGCCATATTTTTTTGCAGTTCTATTCCATCCACAGTTTTCTTTTTTCAAAATTTGTCATTGTGATGTCATGCAAAAACTTCAAAATATTTATGTAGAGAAATGTTTTCATTTTTCTTTAAAGATTCTGGGCTTCCTGTCTAGCTTAAAGTTTCTGCCTCACTAAAGTTATATTGCTATTCTTTAAGAAATTTCCTTTAAGTTTTTGCTTTGTAAATTTTTATGTCTTTAGTTCTTCTGAAATTTATTTTTAAATGTGGTGTGGTTCTTGCTTTATTATAAACAAAGAGTAAATTAAAACTACAATCATATTACGGATTCCTTTGTTCCTTCTCCACTCCCACTGCTCCACTTGACCAGCCTTAAAAAAATAAAATAAAATAAAATAAAAACTACAATTATTTATCAAATAAACTATTCTTTTATCACCGAATTGATTTTCCACCTTTCCATATTGGATTCTATTTCTAGATCCTATCCCAGACTACTCAACCATTTGCCTAAGTTATTGTAGTAATATTAACTTACAATATGGTAGTTTTACAATGAGTTAAAATTTTGGTTTTCAGTAAGTACAATCCAAGTGTCCCATTAAAAAGAGGACTATGAAATTTCTTGGTTGAGGTCAAAGACAACAGGATGTCTTCTGTAAGTAGGCAAAAAGGGTTGGGTAAAGTGTAAGGCTCGGCAGACAAACGTTAACTGTTGTTATCTTAAAAATGAACACAGAGAAAAAGAATATTGGGCTTGAAAGCCTAGACTTTTCTCTTTAAATGATCATTCGTAGTGTAGGGACTGAGGGCAGCCGACCTAGTGCCCCGTCCCCAGAACTGGAGTGACAGACAGGGAGGGGCAGTGGAGGGGGTTAAGCAAAGTGCTGCGCCCAAGAACCGAGGAGTCAGTTCCATGTCGCAGAACGGAACTGGGAAGAAGGGCTGGGAAGGGAAGGCCGGCAAGAAACCTAGCAACAGAGGAATCTCTCGTGAGGAGGCTACGAAGGCCAGGGCAGGTAATGGCTCTCTCCTGAAAGCGACTTGCTGGTGATTCCCTAGTCTTCTGGGAGCCTCAAAGAGGCAGGAACAGCAGCGCAACAGCGTCGGAGCCGGGTGGCAGCCGGAGAGGACTAGGCGGCGGCGCGGCCTCCCTCACTGCCCTGTCAGTCTGGCCGCCGCCGCCGCGGGGTGCCGGATTGGCCTGAACGCCGCGCAGGGCGGGCCGGAGGCTGCTGGGAGGCCGGCCTGGGAGGAGAACGCGCGCGCACGCGCGGGCGCGAGGAAGGCGGCGGTGCGCGCGTGCTCCGTCTGTCGGTGCGGCGGAGCGGGCCATGGCAGTGGGCGGCGGGCGGGTGTAGCGCTGCGCGGGGCAGGCGAGAGGTGACCGAGAGAGGCGGGGATGGGAGTGCTGGAGCCTGGCGGTTGCGGCGGCCTGGGCTGCTGACCGCGTACCCAGAGCGATAGGCGGCTGCGGCGGCGGCGGCGGAGCGCCGGGCAGGTGAGTGCCGCGGCCGGGGACCCGGATGCGGCGCGTCTGAGGGGTGGCGGGATCGCGGCGGCGGGCTGAGGTGCCCCCATGCGGGCCCGCGGTGCGCTCTTGCCGGCGGGTGCCTGCGGCTCTGGCTACTCGAACGGCCGCGCCGCGCTTCCTGCCGGCTTGGAGGACACCCGTCCGCCGACCGGCAGGGGCGCCTCCCTAGGCTGCGGCCCGCCTGGGGCTCTCCTAGGTGAGTGGCGCCCCCCCACCTCCGCAAGGCAGAGATGCGGCCGGGCGTCCCGGGCCGCCAGTGCTTTCGGTCGGGCTCCCGAGGGGCGCCTCTGTGGAGAGAAGGCGTCTTCGCGCCCCGCGTCTATGCAGACACCTCCGGAGCTTCCAAACCCTTAGGTGCCTTTTTGCGCAGAATTGTATTTCAGGGGCGGGAATCCGGGGCTGTTGGGTTGTGGACGTCGTTTCGAATCGCAACGCCGTCACTGACCAGCCTAGGTTCTTGGGCCAAAATACTCTGATTTGTTAAATGGGAACAATAATACGTACATCATGCGGTTGTTGTGAGGATGGGCATAACCCGACAGCGAGTGCTCGGGTAAATGGTAGCTGTTAGGAGCAGCCCTGGTCTAGCAGCAGCTCTTGTTAGCTATTTCTAATTCCTGGTGGCGGGCGGGCGTGCGTTTGGGGGAACATGTATTTCCGAAATGATCTGGTGTTGGAATAACCTCTGCTGGAGATGCTTAATATTGGAACATGTTGTCTTATAGCGACCAAAATAGAATTCTGTGGTCTCTTTCTGGAATCTTGTAGTCACTTTCTAGCAAGGGCTGACTTGGAAACCTGTCTCAGGTACCGAGTGGGAATTGCTGCTGTAATGAAACCGAGCAAATTCGGTATTCACTTAGGGTGGAAGATGGTGGGACATATAAACTTGAAGTGCTTTGCTGTTTAATCTTAAGTGACACTTGAACTCTGTCACTTGTTACAGAGTATAAACACACGAAGAGTATGGAAACAGACTCCTTTTTCTGCATTGCTACATCCGGAGGGTGTGACAAGTGCTTTTATAAACATCATTGTGGGCACTGTTAGTGTCTGGTGAAGTCATCATAATTAAATTAGATGAGTGCTTATTTTGAAGCATTGAATGGATGTTTGGAAATATGATTCCTAATCAAATCATCTCCAACGAGTCAGAGTTGTCAGCAGTTCATTAATCATGTGGGGATTTTTATGCTACATTGTAAGGTTTTATGGTAGAAGCAGAACTGTGCTAAGTCCTAATAATGTAGCATAGGAAAGAGTGGTGAGGATAACAATCTCAACCTAGTTTCAGAATGCAAGTGTGGAAGAAAGTTAATATCTTAAGGTTTAAAACTAAAATTGTAAGGCCGGGCGCAGTGGCTCACGCCTGTAATCCTAGCTCTCTGGGAGACCGAGGCGGGCGGATTGTTTGAGCTCAGGAGTTCGAAACCAGCCTGAGCAAGAGCGACACCCCGTCTCTGCTAAAAATGGAAAGAAATTAATTGGACAACTAAAAATATATAGAAAAAATTATCAGGACATGGTGACGCATGCCTGTAGTCCCAGCTATTCCGGAGGCTGAGGCAGAAGGATTGCTTGAGCCCAGGAGTCTGAGGTTGCTGTGAGCTAGGCTGATGCCATGGCACTCACTCTAGCCTGGGCAAAACGAGTGAGACTCTGTCTCAAAAAAAAAAAAACTAGAATTGTATTCACCAAAGCCAAAATGATTGAAGAAACAAAAATTTTAGTTTAATACCATTTTCACACTCTGACTACCTTCAGGGTGTTTTTCAGAAGTGGAGAAAATCAAGTTGGGTTTTGATTTATTGCTGTTCTGCACGTCTTGTCTATGTTTCATGCTTTTCTTAGAGACTCATTCATAAAGGCTTTTGCTCCAGCTTGGTTTGTGAATGTCAACAAACTACATGGGAAAAAAAATGAACCCTGTAGTCATTATGTTCTTCCTTGAGATCTTCTTTGCTGTCTAGCTTAGACTGTGGAACTCAGCAGTAGAACCTCTGCTAGCCACTATGAAAAGGCTAGGGGTCATAAGTCATATGTTGGTTTTAGGCCTCCACCTGGGTCAAAATAGCTGGGGCTATAGGGGTGTTACCCAATCTTAACTGGCCTCAGTTTTTTATTTTTTAATTTTTTTTATAGAATTTGGATGCTTGTGTGTTGGGCTGGAGGTGGTGGAGTGGTGGTAGTGGTGGACTAGAAAACCACATTAAAGGAATCTTCTAGGTTATTAGTTTTATGGCTTTCCTCCTCTGCTTTCTCTCTCTCTCTCTGTTTTTTGTTGACTTTTCCTTCTGTTCTTGAATTAAAAATATTCTGATGGTCCAGGACTTCCAGCTTGTCCTTCCTTTCTATACCTATACTCTTTCTGAGTGATCTTATTTTTGTTCTGTGTTTTGAATATATAGATATGCTGTTGACTCTCAGATTTTTATCTCTAGTTCTGAACTTCAAACTTCTACCTGCCTATATGACATCCTCACTTCCTTTGTTTATAGGCATCATGTTCAGATGGAGCTGTTGATTTACATTCCTCAACCTGTTACTTCTCTAGCAGTCTTCATTTCATAAGAGCACCACTCCCCATCCTGCTTGAGTGAAAAATCTAATGGTCATGCTTAATTCATTCCTTTGCCTCACTCCTCCCCCAGTGTACACCCAGCTAATTCTTTAGCAAACCCTGTCAATTTTACCTCGAAAATATATTTCAAATACATTTACTTCACTTCATTTTTATTACCACTATGTAAGTTCTTTCCGGGTAGTAGCTTCCTCACCAGTGTCCTTGCCTCTGGTCTTGCTCCATTTTTCACACAGCAGAGTGATTTTTTACTCATCCTTCTATTCCAGTGGCTTTTCGTTAGATTAAGAAGTAAATCCAAACTTTACCTGCAGATCAGCTAATTATCTTGCTTTTATTTTTTTTTATTTAAAAAATATTTTTTAGAGACAGAATCTTGCAATGTTTCCCAAGCTGTAGTCCAGTAGCTGTTCACAGGCACAATCGTAGCGTGCTACCGCCTTGAACTCCTGGCCTCAAGTAATCTTCCCACCTAAACTTTAACCTTAGTAGCTGGGATTACAGATGCATGCCTTCATGCCTGGTTAATTTTTTAATTTTTTTTTTTTTCTTTTTCTTTGATACAGGGTCTCATGTTGCTCAGGCTGGTCTCGAACTCCTGGCTTCAATCAATCCTCCTGCCTCTGCCTCCCAAAGTGCTGGAATTACAGACGTGAGTGACAATTTATTTTTTGAACCTGAGATGCTCCCATTGTGCATGTATATATGTGAGAGAATGTGTGTGTTGTGAAAATGTATGTGTATGTATATATCCTCTGAATCTTTTGATTTGGAATTACCATATCTAATATCTTAGATAAATCTCCATCATTTGGTTTCTATTAACTGCTTATTTGAGAGCTTTACCATGTTGTATAGATGAGACAAATAATTTGGGATTTTTACCCTTCCCTGCCTGAGACGAAGACCAAGTCTGTAGCCCTGAAAACTATCTAGGAAATCTGTGAACAAGGAAGAATATGGAAAAATCAAAAATGTACAATTGCATTGTCAAAGTAGAAAATATAGGAAAAAAATACATTGGAGGAGGAAATCCTAGACTAGAAGAATAATACTGATTGAACATTAAGGAGAAGAGAAGACAAACAACAGAGAATATCAGATTTTCAAGCGTGGATGAGACAACTTCTCTTTTCCTTTTTCCTTCTCCCTTCTCTTACATCTTGCTCCCACCCCAAAATTTTGACTCTTGAATTTTTTCCCCCTACTCCCTCTTTATTCCCTGGTTTATATGGGCTGTTTTTCTAAGTAGTGCCTATAAGACTGTGGTAGTTCAATGTCTGCTAGAATACCTCATGTGAGATGAAATTAGCCTTTTCCCAAAGTGGCCTTTCTGCTCTGTCATAATCAAGCTCTATCTTCTTGGATCTTCCGGACATTGTGTCTAGCTTTACCCTTTAGAATAGCTGTAAACTGGTATACTTCCTCTTTAATTTGTTCTCGAGTTATCATCTCCAGGTTAAATAATTCTGAGTCATAAACCTCTAGTCGAAAGAAGGAAAATAAAACGAATTAGATCTATGGTTGGGGTGTGTACAGTATGTTTGCTAACATTTGCTCTAATAATTTAGATTGCCTTTCTCTAATTTAGATCTCTCTTTTTCTCTCCTTCCTTCCTTTCTTTCCGTTTTTTCTTTCTTTCTTCCTTCCTTCCATCCTTCTTTCCTTTCTTTTCTTTGTTTTCTTTCTTCCTTTCCTTCCTTCCTTTTCTTTTCTTTCCCTTCCTTCCTTCCTTTCTTTGTTTTCTTTCTTCCTTTCCTTCCTTTTCTTTCCCGTGTCCTCCCTTCCTTCCTTCCTTCCTCCCTCCCTCCCTTCCCCTGTTGCCCCAGGTACAGTGCATTGGGATCATTTTAGCTCACTGCAACCTCAAACTCCTGGGGTCAAGCGATCCTTTTGCCTCAGCCTCCTGAGTAGCTGGGAGTACTGGCACACACCATGACACCCGCCTAGTTTTTTCTATTTTTAGTAGAGACGAGGTCTCACTCTTGCTCAGGCTGGTCTCAAACTCCTGAGCTCAAGCAATCTTCCTGCCTCCGCCTCACAGAGTGCTAGGATTACAGGCATGAGCCTCCTTGCCTGACCTATTTGTTTTTTTTAAGAGAAAATTTCTCATGGACAGAATATGTCAGAACTAGAATGAGTAAATAATTGATTAACCTAATCGTTGACTTCCTTTTAGAAATGTGAATGAGAGCCTGCCGATCTTCAGCATAATGGATTTACATTATTTACAGCATAATGGATTGACTTTGTTGTTAGACGAATATTATAAAAGCTTTAGATTTTTAAAAAATTGTCATAACTTTTGGAACCTGTCAAGGTAGGGAAATTTCATAAAGTATCTAAGAAATTTAGGGGCTGAGTCTATAACAAAATAATGTATAGATGGCATCTCATCCTCTCATCTCTCTTTGGTAAACTCAGAGTTCCCATATACTCTATGGCTAGCAAACGGTAAACCAGAGGTTAATTTTTTTTTTTTTTTTGAGACAGAGTCTCACTCTGTTGCCTGGGCTAGAGTGCCATGGCGGCATCAGCCTAGCTCACAGCAACCTCAAACTCCTGGGCTCAAGCAATCCTTCTGCCTCAGCCTCCTGAGTAGCTGGGACTACAGGCATGTGCCACCATGCCCGGCTAATTTTTTTCTATATATTTTTAGTTGTCCAGCTAATTTCTTTCTATTTATTTTAGAAGAGATGGGATCTCACTCTTGCTCAGGCTGGTCTCTGAACTTCTGAGCTCAAACAATCCTCCCACCTCGGCCTCCGAGAGTGCTAGGATTACAGGCATGAGCCAGCCCGCCAGGCCCCCCAGAGGTTAATTTCGTCAATGATTATGTTCTGAAATCCCAGTTTTTCTCCCTGGTTTCTCTTTAGTATTGTTACTTTCTACTAGCATGTCCATTTTATTTCAGCAATCACAGTTGTTTTAGGTACTCAGCTTTCCTAGGGACTGAGGGGAGGATATGCTGTGTGTACAGCTAAGGTGTATTAGAAATATAGCTACCCATTATCCTATTAAATTTCACCCTAAAGCAGTTAATAATCTGGAAATTCCATCACTCCTTCAGAAAATTCACACATTCTTCCCCTGGCTTCTCTGGAGTTCTGGCTCTAGGATCTTTCTTTTGGTTTCTCTCTCCTCCCCAAGAGTGTATATGTCCTTATTTCCTTACAATAGCTCCTTGAATATTTAGTAGATCCCATGAAGTTGACCCTTTAACTAGGAGCTAAAATCAAGAATGTTAATCTGGACAATCTCCTGTATTGTGGTATTGCTAGAGCCAGGTCTGCAGCTCAGAATCCTCCCTAGTGGAAACCTAGGAGGGACTGCAGCATCCCTGGCCATGTAATTTGTTGTCTTTTAATAATACTCAAGCCACTTTGGAGACCACCAGGCAAATGCTGATTTGCCCTTAAGGGGAAATGCAATCCAGATTATCCATGCCTGCACCACGAGGATTATGTGGATTAAAAGAAATCCATGGATAATCCAGAAGCTTTATTTTAAACTACAGTTTAACTGCATTCCTGACCACAGTTTCTCCCTGCATTTCTAATAACTAATTTATAATATTTACTGGTTTCACATCTATCTCCTTCTCCTACTGTTCAGAAGTAGTGGCCTTTGGGAAGTAGAGAAAAGACGGAAGGAGTCTAAGGAGTTAGTTAATCAACCAGCAGATAATTTGATGTTGACTGGGTGATTTAACCACAATGCTTGCTAGACCTTGAAGACTTGAATTCCATGAATTCCTTACCTGCTGAGCCACTGGAAGGAATTTGAGGTAACTGTCAACAAGAGGTCAAACTCCATTTTCATGCATTTGCACTTTACTAGCTTAAATGATTATACTTTCACGATTTAATTTATTAGTATTTCAGGTTGTCAGAATCATAAATTTAATCCAATTTGAAATTTATTGTTTATTTAATAATTTATCCTACTGATAGTTTTTGTAGGAATTAAATAACCTGAAGACTTGCCATTTGAAATATTGAGAGATGCTCAGTTTTTTTTTTTTTTTTTTTTTGAGACGAAGTCTCACTCTTTTGCCCAGGCTAGAGTGCCCTGGTGTCAGCCTAGCTCACAGCAACATCAAACTCCTGGGCTCAAGCGATCCTTCTGCCTCAGCCTCCCGAGTAGCTGGGACTACAGGCATGCGCCACCATGACTGGCTAAGTTTTTCCATATATTTTTAGTTGTCCAGCTAATTTCTTTCTATTTTTAGTAGAGACGGAGCCTCGCTCTTGCTCAGGCTGGTCTTGGACTCCTGAGCTCAAGTGATCCTCCCACCTTGGCCTCCCAGAATGCTAGGATTACAGGTGTGAGCCACCGTGCCCGTCCTCAATTTTTTAATTTTTAAAAAAATTATTTTAAATTTATATGTTTATTTTTTATTTTTTTTTTGAGACAGAGTCTCTATTTGTTGCCCAGGAGATGCTCAATTTTTGTAGCCAGTCCACTACTACCTCTGACAAGTTACTTGCACATAGTTATGTGGTGATTAATTTCTATGAAATAGTTGAAATATGATCATTTAAAATTGTTTATTCTCGACTGGGCTTGGTGGCTCATGCCTGTAATCCTAGCACTCTGGGAGGCTGAGGCGGGAGGATTGCTTGAGCTCAGGAGTTTTGAGACCAGCCTGAGCAAGAGCCAGACTCTGTCTCTATTAAAAACAGAAAAACTAGCCGATGTCATGGCGGGCACCTGTAGTCCCCGCTACCTGAGAGGCTGAGGCAGGAGGATGCCTGAGCCCAGGAGTTTGAGGTTGCTGTGAGCTAGACTGACATCAGGGCACTCTACTCAGGGCAACAGAGTGAGACTCTGTCTCAAAAAAAAAAAATACTGATTTAGTGTATATCTTGTATTTAGATACTATTAAAGTCAGTATTTTCTTCTAGCTTTATGAACCATTACAAATTGCTGCCATTATATTATCTGAACAAAAATGTAATTTGGTAGCTAAAACATGTCTCTGTAGTTACATATTTTCAACAGTTGGGTCCCATATTTATGTGCTGTATAGATTTCATTCCCCTTAATTAAGATTCATTCCATAGGTAATTTTAAGGGGGAGTTCCTGGGGAAAACCAGCTGGAATTCTCTTAACACAACTTATTTTTTATGCTATGATTTGAGACTAAAGAAATATTTGCAGGAATAGATGGTTGTTGGTTTCAGACAAGTTTGTGATCAATAGGAATTATTTTTATTCTTTATTTCTTAAAATTTTTGTTCTTTTGATGGCTGCAAAAATTTCACATTTTCTTTGGAAATCATTAGTTGTCTTAACTCTTGATGTACAACTTCACCCACCATTCCATTATTAATATTTTTTCTAACTAACTGAGGAGCTTCTGGTTTTAGGTCCTTATTCTGCCTATAAGGAGTATGTGATGTCTTCATAGTTTGTGTACTCGTGCTTGTCTACCTTTTAATTGCCATTTCTTTATCATTTTCAAAGCCCAAGCTAACCGTATATTACGTACTCCTTTATAGGTCTCTATAATTTTTTCTAACTATCAAAAAATATTTCACCTATAACTTATCAGGAATTCACTGTTTTCTCCTTGAGCCTCAGGTTCCTTGAGCTCAGGAGTTTGAGACCAGCCCGAGCAAGAGCCAGACCCCATCTCTACTGAAAACAGAAAAACTAGCCGGGTGTCGTGGCGGGCACCTATAGTCCCCGCTACCTGAGAGGCTGAGGCAGGAGGATCGCTTGAGCCCAGGAGTTTTTGAATCTGTGATTTCTTTAATTCTGTGTATTTTTGCCAGCTTTCTTTTATGTTCTTTTACCATTTAAAGTCCTTCAGATGAAGGTTAAAGAGACTATATAAGTTAAAAGTTTTATGTTTTTTAGTACAATAATCACTACTGCCTTAATTTTACAGTACTGTGTATTTGGAAACAGGAAGCAGTTTTCCAGTCATTTAGCCATTAACTTTCTTTTTCTCACTACTGTTAAACTAGTTCGTATGCATATGATCCAGTTTTAAGAGTTAAGCAGTAGATGTCATATACCTTTTTTTTGAACATATTTTATGCTTTTCCTTTTGCCTTGGCTTTAAAATGAGAAAGACTATGGTTTTTGTGGTTTTTCATATATATGTAACTTATAAAAAAGCTTAATGTATAACCTAGTATAGTTAAAAGTTCTAATAAGCTGGTGTAGATCATCTTTACAGAGTTTCGAAGTAAGAAAACTCTATGTAAGTATTTTTTTCTCCTGTTTAGGTAATTGATTTGGGTGATACATTGAAACATATTGTTAAGCTTGATCCTTAAAGAATTGGGATTAGAGGAAAGTAAACATAAATTTACTTTTGAATAAATGAACCAGTAGGTTACAGTTAATAATCCTTTTATTTAAAAACCGAATAGAGCAAACATTTGTACTATTTGGCCTTTTTTTTTTTTTTCCTTCTTCCATGTTCACATATGAGAAAGGAATGTGGACATTAACATTACATCTATCATTAAATAGTACTCAGACACATAAGGGGGTTTTCTGCCTAACTCTGGAGCCCCAAGTTTCTGGTTGTGGTGTCATTGCAAGCCACTGTGAAAGAGCATTCTCCAAGTGGGAAATTTGAGATTATTTCTTTTTGTTTTGTTTATTTATTTATTTTTTAATAAATAAAGGGATGCAAACGCTTTGGTTACATATATTGCTTTTGCACTGCCCAAGTCAGAGCTACAAACATGCCTAACCCGCAGACATCATGCACCGTACCCATTAGGTATGAATTTACCCACCTCGTCCTCCCCCTTCCCACCCGCCCGAAGCCTTGTGAATGTTACTTCCATATGTACACATAAGTGTTGATCAAGTAGTACCAATTTAATGGTGAATACATGTGGTGCTTGTTTTTCCATTCTTGTGATACTTCACCTAGAAGAATGGACTCCAGCTCCATCCAGGACAGTGTAAGGGGCATTAGTTCATCATGTTTTTAGTTTCTGGTTGTGGTGTCATTGTAAGCCACTGTGAAAGAACATTCTACACGTGGGAAATTTGAGATTATTTTCTTTGCTACTAAAGAGTTGAACTCTTAATGAGTGTGCCTCTTCCCACAGAGAAGCTGTGAGTGAACTTAAATTGGGACAGGATCACTTTTCCCTCTCAGTATAGTCTGAAGTATTTCTATTGACAAGTAATATCAGTAACTCACAAATGTTATTTCAGTGACTTGGTTTTCCTTTAACGTTATTTGCTTAACTATATTATTTTAGAAAATAAAAATCAAACACTTAGAACAAGAAAGACCCCCGTCTCTACAAAATCTTAAAAAATTAGCTGAGTGTGGTGGCGTGCGCCTGTAATCACAGCTGCTTGGGAGGTCGAGGCAGGAGGATCTTGAGCCCAGGAGTTTACGATTGCAGTGAGCTCTGATCACACCAGTGTACTCTAACCCAAGTGACAGAGAGAGACTCTGTCTCCCTCCCTCCAAAAAAAAGGAAAAGGAAAAAAGAACAATTCTATCTTGATAGTTCCATAATTATTTTGAGCTAAGAAATAGTTTTGAATTCATTTATAAAGCAGTGGTTTCTGTAGATGAGGACTGTTGTTATAAAATTGTATATGTTATTTATTCATTGCTAAACATGGAGATTTAAAGCCACTGAAATATCCATTTGGAAAATGAACTATTTAATAAACTAGAGCAGTTTACCACTTGACCATCTAGTTGTATGCTAAGGATGGGATCTGATTTCGGTAAAGGAAAATATTTTTTAAGGCATCCAGTCCTTTTTGAAGTCTTTGTATGTTAATTACAGTGTCAATAATATTTGCTTTATAATGTAGTCTTTAAAAGTGGCACTTTGTGTTGGATTTACATAGTGAAATTAATCTCAAGAGAAATCTACTTTATTCATTTACTTTTAGAGACGAGGTCTTGACCTGTCACCCAGACACAGCTCACTGAAGCCTCCAACTTCTGGGTCCAAGTGATCCTCTTACCTTAGTTTCCTGAGTGGTGGGGACTACCGGCACATACCACCATGTCTGGCTGATTTTTTAATTTTTTGTAGAGGTGGGGTCTTGCTATATTGCCTAGGCTGGTCTCTGGCCTCAGGTGATCCTCCTGAAGTGTTGAGATTACAGACGTGAGCTACTTCATTAGGCTGAAATCCAAATTTTTTAAAATGACAATAACTTTCACCTACCAGCTTTGCAAAGATAAAATATTTTGATACTTTTGGCCAGAATTGGGAGTAACATTTTCATACACTGCTACTAAAAGTATAAATTGATAAGCTCTAAGGAGGGCAGTTAAGCAATATCTATTAATATTATGAATGTATACACTCTTTGGCCCATTAATTCTTCTTCTTTTTAAAATCTGATAGTTCTATTCCCTTTTATTTTGTTTATGTATTTATTTATTTATTCTTTTGGAGGTAGGGTCACACTATATTGCCCAGGCTGGCCAGGAGCTTCTGGGCTCAAGTGATGCATCTGTCTCAGCTTCCTGAATAGTTCGAACAGGTGCATGCCACTGTGCTCAACCATTAATTCTTTTAATAGGCATTATCTTATAGTTATACTCACATGTGTGCAAATGATGTATGGACAAAGATTGTTGCATTATTGTTTATAATAGCAAAATTCTTGACGTAACTTAAATGTTTATCACTTGGCAAATAACTTTTAAAAAAGTAGTATATTCATTTGATTGAATGCCATAAAGCAGAATTAGGAAAGTTTTTACGTACTGCTGTAGAATCATCTCACCACATAAATAAGATTAAAAAAAAAACTGAAGGTACGGTTACACTTCATGTAGAATACCACCATTATTATTACATTTATTCATATAAATGAGTAATATAATAGCATTATAACGGGAAATCCTGATTTGGTCTGAAGGTTCAGGGAAGGTTTCCCAGAAAAAGTGATATTTGAATTGAGATGTGAAGGTTGAATTAGCTTGGTCAGTGGGTCTCAATCTGGGATTGGGACTGACCTTTAGGGGAGGGGCTGTTTCAGAAATGAGAGTAGGGGACAGTTTTGGTTGTCACAGTAATTGGGGGATGTATTGACATTTAGCATGTAGAGGCCAGTCATGCCAGCTTTAGTAATGTGTGGGACAGTCTCATAAAGCAAAGATTTGTTTTGTGTCCTGCAGGACTTTCAGTTCTTATTTCACGTAGGTGAAAACCTGTTTTTTGTTTATTTGTTTTGGTTTTGTTTATTTTAATCTCCATCTGAAAAAGTGGATCTCAATTCTGGCTGCATGTTAGAATCACTTGGGGAGCTTTTAAAAGATGGCAAGGGGCCGGGCGTGTTGGCTCACGCCTGTAATCCTAACACTCTGGGAGGCCTAGGCGGGTGGATTGTTTGAGCTCAGGAGTTCGAGACCAGCCTGAGCAAGAGCGAGACCCCGTCTCTACTAAAAATAGAAAGAAATTAATTGGACAGCTAAAAGTATATAGAAAAAATTAGCTGGGCACAGTGGCGCATGCCTGTAGTCCCAGCTACTTGGGAGGCTGAGGCAGGGGGATTGCTTGAGCCCAGGAGTTTGAGGTTGCTGTGAGCGAGGCTGACACCACGGCACTCTAGCCAGGGCAACATAGTGAGACTCTGTCTCAAAAAAAAAAAAAAAAAAAAAAAAAAGACGGCAAGGTATAAACTCAAAACCAGACCAAAAAAAAAAAAAAAGAAGTAAAGAAAATAAAAGATGGCAAGGCTGCATCCCAGACAAATTACATCAAAAATATTCGAGATGATACCCAGGTATTGTTTAAAGTTTTCCTTCTGATTCCATTGTAGCCAAGGTCGAGAACCATTGCTTAGATCCTAACTCCATGTTATATATAAACAAATATAAAGTGGAATGGCTTTAATACATAGTTTTCCCAGAATGCAACTACTTTGTAAATCTAGGGAAGATTATGCTTTGGTTTGTTTAGAATTTTACCAAGAGTTATCTTTCTAAAATTCATGCCACCCATGACAAATGCTTGTAGTGATATTTTATCACTAAGACAACATGTGCATATCAATCTGCCTTCGTAGTGTCACATTCAGTAATTTTAAGTATTAGTGTAAGTATTTGACTACTTTTTTTTTTTAGTATCTTTTTTTCTTAAAGCCAGTCAAATTTAGCAGTGAGGGGTTGAATACCAACTTTAGTGACACTAATGTTAATAAGTTCTGATAACCCACTAACATTGGACCAGCCTTGACTACCTTTTTTATGACTTCTAATGTTGTACCAGATCATTTACCATTAGCATATGTATTATTTTATCCTACATTATGTTCCTTTTATTTTTACTTTATATTGCAGTTAGGACTCTACATAACATACACATATCTTTAAGATTATGTTTAGTTTGTATTATGTATAAATATTATTTCAAATGGTGAAGGGGGTGTTATGAGATATTTGTTATTTTAAAAAAGGGGACAATGGGTCTAACATGGCTGAGAACCCCCAAGATAAGTGACAGGCTGCTGTGAGGGTACAACACACAGAAAGTTTCTTTATGGGAGGGAGTCTGGCATCCTGGAGGAACTAAAGGGAGGCCATTCATAGTCTGAGAGGAGGGAGTGAGGGGGAGAGATGTATAGGATAAGGGTTATGTAGGATGAGCCAAAAAGAGAGATTGAGGCCATGCAGGACATTGTAGGCTGAGGAAAGGAGCTTGGAGAATTGTTTGACTATAACAAAAGCTGAGGAGTTGTGAGATACAGAGTTGCTTACCAAGTAGAATTTATAGCTGAAATAGACCTTAAAGATAATATAATTTTTTTTTTTTTTTTTTTGAGTCGGAATCTCACTCTGTTGCCTGGGCTAGAGTGCCATGGCGTCAGCCTAGCTCACGGCAACCTCAAACGCCCAGGCTCAAGCCATCCTTTTGCCTCAGCCTCCCGAGTAACTGGGACTACAGGTGTGCGCTATCATGCCCGGCTAATTTTTTCTATATATTTTTAGTTGTCCAGCTAATTTCTTTCTATTATTAGTAGAGACGGGGGTCTCGCTCTTGCTCAGGCTGGTCTCAAACTCCTAACATTGGACCAGCCTTGACTACTTTTTTTATGACTTCTAATGTTGTACCAGATCATTTACCATTAGTGTATGTGTTATTTTATCCTACATTATGTTCCTTTTATTTTTACTTTATATTGCAGTTAGGACTCAAGCTCAAGCAATCCTCCCGCCTCGGCCTCCTAGAGTGGCAGGATTACAGGCGTGAGCCACCATGCCCGGCCTCTTTTTTTTTTTTTTTTTTTTTGAGAGAAAGTCTCACTCTGTTGTGCGGGCTAGGGTGCTGTGGTGTCAGCCTAGCTCACAGCAACCTCAAACTCCTGGGCTTAAGGGATCCTCCTGCCTCAGCCTCCCGAGTAGCTGGGACTACAGGCATGCGCCACCATGCCCAGCTAATTTTTTCTATATATTTTTAGTTGTCCAGCTAATTTCTAGTTTTAATAGAGACGGGGTCTTGCTCTTGCTCAGGCTGGTCTTGAACTCCTGAGTTCAAATGATCTTCCTGTCTCCGCCTCCGGAGTGCTAGGATCATAGGCGTCAGCCACCGGGCCCGGCCAAGATAATATAATTTAACTGTCTTGTTTTACAAATAAGAAAATGGAAGTTAAGGGAACTTTCCTAAAGTTACACAGTGATTAGATGAGTTGGACCTAGAACTTGATGGTGGTAGTTCTTTGTTTCTGCTTGACTGCCAGGCAGAGGGATTAAATTTTAGACAGGAGCACATCAATCAGGTTTTGAGCAAGAGAATTCCAGGATGGAGATGGCTGGATGGCAGTGTGTAGGCTGACAACAGTGAGTAATGGGGATCCGTGAAGTCAGGACCTCCATGATTTTATTCTCTGGTCAAATTGAATCACTAAATAAGAGTTCCCATTTGATTTATGCTCAGTTGTTTAATATTAATAGTTTTTTGTGTTAGTATATTCATCTCCAGTTCTATATAGTATGCCTTTTACCTTTTATTTCCTATACATTCTAGCCCAATATTTTATTCATAAGTAATAAGTTTTACTTGTGAGTTCTCCCAGAATTAAGATTTAAATTGGGCCGTGAGCCTACTAGAATCTTCATTTCATCTTGTTGCATTGACTTTTTACTTGATTGTATGTTGGCTCAGTAATTTTGTGGTTGCCTGAAAAGATTAGTTCACATTCTTTCCCAGCTGCATACTTTGATGAATGTACTTTTTTTTTTTTTTTTTTAAAGAGACGGTTTTGCTCTCTTGCCCAGGCTGGAGTTCAGTGGTGTGATCATAGCTCGCTGTAGACCTGCATTCCTAGGCTCAAGTGATCCTCCTGCCTCAGCCTCCCAAGTAGCAGGACTACAGGCATGCGCCACCATGCCCGGTTAATTTTTAAATTTTTTTTGTAGAAATGGGGTCTGACTGTATTGCCCAGGCTGGTCTTGAACTCCTAGCTTCAAGCAATTCTCCCTCCTTAGCTTCCCAAAATGCTGGGATCATAGGAGCGAGCCATCATGCCAGGTGATGACTGGACTTTTAAGTAGCACTGAGAATAAGGAAATAGGAGTTCTGTGGTTTACATCTTTTTCAGAAGATTATTTTAAGAATAAATATTTGTCTTTGTAATATTAGCCATGGATTCGTCCTATTGTGGTGCGTCATCTGCTCACCCAAATTAGGTAAATAAACTTTCAGAGTTCTTGATACCATTTTGGTGACTTACAGTGAGGACAGGCCCATTGTTACTAGCAACTAAATGACAGCCTCCAAGGAGACTATCACCTTGTGGTTTTTAACTAGATAAAATGTTTAGATAAAAGTTTTTCCACTGTGTGTGTATGTAAAGAAAACTATATATAAAAAGAGAAGCAATAGCTACCATGTATTTTGGATTTCTTTGTACAGGCACGAAGCTAAGTGTGTAATATTTATTTGAATTCATTTGTCTCTGGGTATCTGTGAAGGATTGTTTGCAGGACTTCCTGCCATGTCAAAATCTACAGGTGCTCAAGTCCCTTAAGTAAAATGGCATAGTATTTGCATATAATGTGTACACTTCCTCCCATATACTTTAAATCATCTCTTGATTACGTGTAATACTTAATACAATGTAAATGCTATGTAAATAGTTGTTATGTTGTATTTAGGGAATAATGACAAGAAAAAAGTCTGTACGTGTTCAGTACAAGGGCTTTTTTTATGAATATTTTTGATCCATGGTTGGTTAAATCCATGGATGTATTAATAGAACCCATGGAGACAGAGGGCTGACTGTATTTTTCTTTTTTTTCCTTTCTTTTTTTTTAGAGACAGGGTCTTGCTCCTTCTGTTGCCCAGGCTGGAGTACAGTGGTATGATCATAGTTCACTGCAACCTTGAAGTAGGCTCAAGGGATTCTACCCCCTCTGCCTCCCAAGTAGTTGGGACTACTGGCATGCGCCATCATGCCCAGCTGATTTTTAAATTTTTTGTAGAGATAAGGTCTTGCTATGCTGCTCAGGTTGGTCTTGAACTCTTGGGCTCAAGCAGTACTTCCATCTTGACCTCCCAAAGTGCTGGGATAATAGGCATGAGCCACTGTGCTTGGCCAGTATTTATTTTTAATTGTTCATCCATGCATATGATATAAAATTCAAAAGGGATACAGAGAAATGTAAGTTTCTTCTCTACCCTTCTCTCTAGCTATCCTCCCCTCTCAAGAGGGGACCACTCTTAAGTTTTCTATAGAACACTTGTTCTATGGGTAACCTATGCATTTATGAATATACATCTGTAAACCTCTACCCTCACAAATGGCAGCATGGCATACTCATTATTCTGTGTCTTCTCTTATTACTTAACAATGTATTTGATATTATATATCTGTAGGTACAGAACTGTTGATTTTTTTTTTCAGGACTACTTAATATTCTATTGTGTCAATGTAATGTCATTTTTTTCTATTTGTGTGTGAATGGATGTTTAAATTGTTTCTAATCTTTTGATATAGCTTTGACTTGTTTAAAGTGGCCAGATTTGAGATCAGCCTTTGCAAGGTGTGTATGGAGACAGAGACAAAGGCCATAATAATGGTTGGGTAGAGAAAGGAAAAGTGGGTTCTTGGTTTCACATAGGAAAGAATTCAAGAGCCAGCGGACCGAGTAAAGGAAAAAACAAGTTTTTTGAAGAAACAAAGAAGTAGAAGGAATACTTGCTCCATAGGCAGAGGAGCAGCTCTCTTTCAGAGCAACAGAGTGTAGTACTTTGAGTTTTTGGGGTCTTATTTTATACCTTTTATTTAATTTTTTGTTAAGCGAACAGAGGATTATTCATAAGATTTCTGGGAAAGGGGTGGAGAGTTCCTGGAACCGAGGGACTCTCCCTCTTTTAAACCATATAGGGTAACTTCTGGGAGTTGCCATGGCATTTGTAAACTGTCATGGCACTGGCGGGAGTTTCTTTTAGTATGATAATACATTATGACTGGCATATAATGAGCAGTGAGTGTAACTGAGGTAGTTTTTTGTGGCCATTCCAAAACCATGCTGGCTGATTTTGGCTGACTTCTCTACTGCCTCCTGTTTATCAGTGATCTTGGATTAGGTCTTACGATTCTTTATTGAGCAGGGCCTGTCTTTACCCTATCTCAATACCAAGAGTAAACACTATAAATATGACATATCATTGTTGATGTTGACCTTGATCACTTGGCTGAGGTAGTATTTGTCAGGTTTCTCTGCTGTAAAGTTACTCTTTCCCTCCCCTTTTCATACTATTCTCTTTGGAAGGAAGGCACCATGTGCAGCCCACACTTAAGGAGTGGGGAGTTACATTCTATCTCTTTGAGAGGAGAGTATCTGCATAAATTATTTGGAATTTTTCTGCATGAGAGATTTATTCCCCCTCCATTTATTTGTTTAATTATTTATATCAGTATGGACTTGTGGATATTTATTTCATACTTTGTGTTATAATCCAATACGCCTCGCTTGCTTCCTTCCTTCCTTTTCTTTCTTTCTTTTCTTTTCTTTTCTTTTCTTTTCTTTTCTTTTCTTTTCTTTTCTCTCTCTCTCTTTCTCTCTTTCTCTGTTTCTCTCTTTCTCTTTCTCTCTTTCTTTCTTTCTTTCCTTTCCTTTTCTTTTCTTTCCTTTTCTTTTCTTTTCTTTTTTTTTCTTTCTTTTCTTTCTTCCTTTCTTTCCTTTCTTCCTTTCTTTCCTTTCTTTCCATTTTTGAGACAGAGTCTCACTCTGTTGCCTGGGCTAGAGTGTGGTGGCATCAGCCTAGCTCACAGGAACCTCAAACTCCTGGGCTCAAGCGATCCTACTGCCTCAGCCTCCCGAGTAGCCGGGACTACAGGCATGCGCCACCATGCCCAACTAATTTTTTCTATATATTTTTAGCTGTTCAATTAATTTGTTTCTATTTTTAGTAGAGATGGAGTGTCGCTCTTGCTCAGG
>CAUYSK010113596.1:0-42915 GCA_963575035.1 Avahi laniger
CTTCTTTGGCATATCCTCTGAATTCGTTGTTCTGAAAATACATTAGAGAATAGATTTTGTTTTGTTCAACTTGAGTACTTCTACCACATGGAAATAATGCTTTTAATGGAGAGATAAAATGAAATTAAAATCTAGAGTTTAAGGCCGGGCGCGGTGGCTCACGCCTGTAATCCTAGCTCTCTGGGAGGCTGAGCTGGGCGGATCGTTCTGAGCTCGGGAGTTCGAGACCAGCCTGAGCAAGAGCGAGACCTCATCTCTACCAAAAATAGAAAGCAATTAATTGGACAGCTAAAAATACATATAGCAAAAAAAAAATTAGCTGGGCATGGTGGCACATGCCTGTAGTCCCAGCTACTTGGGAGGCTGAGGCAGTAGGATCGCTTGAGCCCAGGAGTTTGAGGTTGCTGTGAGCTAGGCTGACGCCACAGCACTTGCCCCAGGCAAAGAAAGTGAGACTCTGTCTCAAAAAAAAAAAAAAAAAAGAGAGAAGATGAATTCTTCTCTGCCCCTTCAGCCTTTCTGCTTTTTTTGAACAAATCAGGGTTTGCCATTGAACAGATCAGAATCCACAGTTCGATGTGTACCGAGAACATTCTATCTCGATGAGCAACAGAAATACTTTGTATTAACAGAGTGTGTGTCATAAGCGTATTCCTCCATAAAGCCCTCAGAACGATCCAAAGGATCAGCTTGGTTGGCTTGCCCTGACCTTCTGGGGACAGGCAGCGGGGTGGAGGAGAGTAGCTGTTGGCTGGTTGTGAGGCATATTAGTTCCCTCTTGCTGCTGTGACACATTACCACAAACGAAGTGTCTTAAAACAACACAAATTTGTTATCTTGCAGTTCTGGAGGTCAGAAGTTCAAAATCTTTAGCCACTAGGCTAAAATCAACGTGTTCGCAGGGCTACATTCCCTCAGGAGGTTCTAGAGGAGAATCATCGCCTTGCCTTTCCCGGCTTCTTGAGGCCATGTGGGTTCCTTGGCCTGTGCACCTTCGTATTCAGAACCGGCAAGGTCCACCAACAGCCTCTCGGGGCTCCATTGCCCTGACCCTGACTCTCCTGTGTCCCCTTTTCCCTTACGAGGACCCTTGTGATTGCTATGGGCTCACCCAGATCACCCAGGGTCATCCCCATCTCAGCCCAGTAGCCTAATGCCATCACAGGTTCCAGGGATTAGGATGTGGGTGTCTTGGGGGGCCACCATTCTGCTAACCGCAGGGATGGCTCTTTCATGAAAGAAAATCCCATCAGGGTGAAAGTTCTGGGCTGGGAAAGACTCCAAAATGAGGCCTAGAAAGTAGTTTGTTCTCTTACCCTTTTATGCGTGCTAAAAGACCCTTCCTCTCCCTGCTACACACTAGAGGCCTTAGGATAATGAGAAGGTGCAGCCCTCCTCCTGTTCACCTCCCTGCACTCTGTCATGAAGTGAAACCCCACAGCGCTTTCTCCTTTCAGCTCTTAAGGAGTCTCCACATTTCTAAGTGACCACTTAGCTCCGTCTCTGACTCTTTTCTTTGTCTTTTTCTCTTTGTGTGTCTGTCTGTCTTGTGCCTCCACCTCCCACTGGGTGTCCTACACCTCTTAGCCTGGCCCTGGCCCTTGGCATCACCCTCTCCCTCCTCTGGTGTCTGTGAGGCCCTGGAAGGGCCAATCCTGCTGCAGTAACGGTGGGGTTTGCTTACGCTGCAGAGCCTGCTCTTTCTGAACTTTGTGTTGCTTTGAGATCATTTGATGATGACTCACTGCTGAGCTGCCGGAAAGACAATTGCACTTGACCTTTGCTGGAGACTGGCCCTTGGGGAGGTTGTAGTTTGGGGCTGGAGATGGAGATGGTGACTTTTCCTCTGTTATGCAAATAAGATGCTAATTTGGCCCTAAGGTGAAAGCAGCCCCCTTCCCTTTCTGGGTCAGGGTTGCCTTGAACCCAGAAATCAGCCTCCTGACTCCCCACTCCCTGTCCTGTCCCCTGGGGCTCACCCTGGTCCCTGTGTGGGGCCCTGGGCAGGCTGGGCTTTCTCTGGAGGCCTATCAGTGCTCCGCCCTGCGCCTGCTGCTGCCAAGCCCCCTTGGTATTGCAGGTGGTGTCTGATCAGTGCCAGCACAGCTGCATATCCGACAACCCCCATCGGCACAGCTGCTTGTGGGTACTTGTCGAGGGCACTGGACGCTGTTTGGGTTCAGGGTCACAACAGGGTGAGGAGGTGGGAGAGGTATAGAGCTGAGGATGATGATGGCAGAGACTCCACTGCCCTGGACTGGTCTGTCCTGCCCATTAAGAAAGTGGGAGAGGGTGGCCACCCCTCAAGAGGGACAGAGAGGGCCACTGGCCTTGGTTTGAGGATGCCAGTGTCTATGGGCAGGCTCTGGCCTGGCCGGGTCATGTGTATGAAGTTCTGGGATATATTTGTTGACTCAGCTGTTCTCTTAGTTGCTAATCAAATTTGCACTCACCAACCTAGAGGGACATGTGAGGGGACCTCTGGTTTTCCAGTCAGCAGGGGCAGGAGAGGGTTGCTGTTGGGCTCTCCTGGAGGGGGGCTGCCTCCCCAGTGCCTGAGGAGCTGTGGGGGTGCTGCCCATCCAGCAGCAGAGTGGGCTGCAGGCTCTCGAGGGGCAGGGTGCTCCCCTGTCCTCTCTGGCCCTGGGCCCCTCCGGGGGTGTGCATGGGTTTTGTGTGAGCTGCCTTTGACGTCTTCCTACTGTCTCTCCCTCCCAGGTTGGGGTGACTCAATAGGAACGCCATCCGAGCGGGGCATGACCTATGATGCACTCCATGTTTTTGACTGGATCAAAGCAAGAAGTGGTGACAACCCCGTGTATATTTGGGGCCATTCTCTGGGCACTGGGTAAGAGCTCCAGGCAGGAGGTGGCTTTAGCGGAGCAGGTCCTCATAGGCGACTCTCCAGCTGGGGGTCTGAGGGGAGCCATGAACCCCAAGGGTGCCCTGGTTGCCTCTGGACCCTGTGGTGCCTCTAGTCCCAAGCAGCCTTGCCCTGTCCCCGTGGTGGGACGCAGCAGGGGAAGTACTGCAGGAGACCACAAGGGTTTGAGTTACTTCAGCTCCTCACCCCAAGAAGTGGCTCAAGGTAGAGATGTCTCCACCAAGAGACTTGACCCTGAGGAGGTGTCTTCAGGGCTCAGGGGAGAGAAAGTGGGTGGCTTGCTTCCCACGCAGGCAAGACAGGAAGCATTTTAACATCCCTGTGGCAGCCTGAGTCCTTTCTGCTGGTGCAAGGTCCAGAGCATCTGAAAGGAGCTGATGGGGCCGAGACCTCCACCGCCGCTTTGTGCTGCCTTTCCCTTTGGGGAGTGGCTCAGCCCTTTCTGTCCTCTTGCTCCTCACTTGAACAGTGTCCTGTAGGCTGGGGAGTGTCCAGGTCAGAGCCTCCCCTTCCCTCGTGGGGAGAGCGAGCAGCTCCAGGAGAGGCACCTGGTGGACCCCATGATTGGTGCAGGCAGACCTCAGCCTCCCCCAGCTGAGGGGAGGCCCCACTACTGCTGTGCTCTTGTCTGCCTCAGCAGTGCCCGCGTGACAGTGGGGAGAGCGGCAGGGAGGGCAGCAGCCTGCGGGGGCTGCCCCAGGAGAGGCGGCAGGACACATCTTGGGGACGAGGAGGCTGGCTGCCATTGCCATCCTGGTCGAGGGGTCAGCCAACAGCTGGACAGTGGGCCCACCTCTGTCCTGGGGGCCTCTTCACTCCCTCCACTCTGCCCTGAAACCCAGTGGCCTCACAGAGCCCATGGCTTCTCTGGGCACTTTCCAACGTAAAAACAGTCTCATTTAAAACAATTTTTATCGTAATTCAACTGAACTATTCTTTTTTCCCAGAGTGGCAACAAATCTGGTGCGGCGCCTCTGTGAGCGAGGTAAGGGAGCCTTGCTGGTCTCCTGGGCCGACAGCATTGAGTGCTCACGTCCCGACCTTGCTACGGACTCTGTCAAGGGCTCAGTGTCCACGTGGAACGGCACTGGGGGGAACCCTGCCTGCCCTCTCCACAGGATTCTCTAGAGGCCATGGAGCCTCACACAGGCCTGGCACTCAATAAGCAGCACAGCAAGTGTGGTTCTCAGGAGCAGCCGAAGCCACCTCAGGTGGACACCTCCTGCACCTGCTGACCTTAGCAGGAGCCTGCAGAGGCAGATTCCTGGGTGGAGGAGCTGTGGGCAGTGCTGGACTAGCAGGGCAGGCCGCCGGGGCTCACTGTCCTGTCCAGGGGCCTGTCAGAGCCCATGGCCTGTATCTGTGTTGTCCGCATCTTGCCCATCGCTTAGTTCCCTGTTTATTTTTTTGTTTATCTAGAGACACCTCCAGATGCCCTTATATTGGAATCTCCATTCACTAATATCCGAGAAGAAGCTAAGAGCCATCCGTTTTCAGTTGTAAGTATAGATTTTATTAAAAATTATTTTGTTAAAATAATTACTATAAAACAGCTATTAAGTAAATAATTACAGAAAAAAATAATTGTAAAAGTTATTATTTAAATACTCTAGTGGCCAGGTTCTGTGGCATGGGCTTACAGTCCCAGCTACCGAGGTGGGAGGATTGCCTGAGGCCAGGAGTTTGAGACCAGCCTGGGCAACGCAGGGAGACCCTGTCTCTACCAAAAAAAAAAAAATTGGCTTGGGTTGGTGCGCACCTGTAGTCCTAGCTACTGGAGAGGCTGAGGCAGGAGGATCACTTGAGCCCAGGAGCTCGAGGCTGTGGTAAGCTGTGATTGCACCACTGCACTCTAGCCTGGGTGACAGAGCGAGATCCTGTCTCAAAAAAATAAAATTTAAAAATAAAAAACTAAATGCTGGAATGAATACAGATGTTATTAAAAATCCTAGTTCCACGCACTTGGTCTGTGTACAGAGCTACCTGAAAAATTTATAACCTACAGCCAAGCAGAAGGACAGGTCATAGTTGGGTTGTTTGAGGGCGGCTTGGCCCACTGGAGGCCATGCCTTTGTGGTCTGGTGGCCCGAGGTGCAGCCCACACAGGGCTACTATCCTGGCTGCCTCGAGAATAGAGCTGCTGGGTGCTTCCGCTCTGTGTATGTGGACGGTGCTTGGGAACTGGACACCGTAGACTGGGGAGTGTGGCCTCCCAATCGTGTCTCAGGTTGAAGCGCAGGTGAACCCCAGTGGGTTCACTTGCCCCTCACCCTTCCTGGCTGGGAATAAAGCCTTAGACCTTCTTTTAAAGCCTGGCCAGTTATTTTCTCCTGCATTCCACTTCCGTTCCTGATTCCAGTGTTCTGACTGGCCAAGTGTTCTGGAACCTGTGTCAGTCCATCTGTCCTGGCCTCTTGCTGCTCTAGTGCAGACCAGAATAGCCCTTTATTTTGTCTTTTTTGATGCTGCTTTTCTCCAAAATAATGTGAGGAAAACATCTGTGGACCCCCATTTTCTTAGGGGTGGTGGCCCTTGTGTCTATGGGAAGTCTGGTTTTTGAGCTGGATTCTGGCCTCTGCTGAAAGGTGTGGGAGTCCCGTTTGTGGGGCAGATTCTGCCATGTCCAGTCTGTGGGGCCTGGTAGGTGAGTCTTCTGTCCACATTGGCAAAGCCAGGACACAATGGGAGTGAGAGGGGCCCTAAGTACAACTCTGGTGACCCCTTGGCTACATGTCACCCCTGCAGTTACAGTTAATGAACTTAATTAAACCCTCTGAACCCTGGCCTTTGCCTTCTACATGGTTATCTTCACGCTTCTGAAAATGGTTTCCATCTGTCTTCAGATATATCGATACTTCCCTGGGTTTGACTGGTTCTTCCTTGATCCCATTACAAGCAGCGGAATTAAATTTGCAAATGATGAAAAGTGAGTACTGTGGTTGAGTGAGTAACTTTTCAATCTAGAAAAACACTGAGCACCCCCAGGATGAGCTTTTTGGTCACATTAACCAAACAGGGTGGAGTCAGAACACTCAGGGCTGTTCTCCAACAGCCAGGTCTGTAAACAGGGAGAGCCACGCAGAGAGCTGCAATGGAAGGAGATGAGGGATTTGAAAAGACTACAGAATTAAAGCAATATTAAGACAACATATTTTTTGTCTGTATAGTTGTTTTATTTTTAAATAGTCTGTCAAAACCAGAACTCCTGAACATATATTATGGTGGTAATATTAACTGTTATTCAAAAACTGACTTTACTTTAGCCATTTGATTTATGTCTGGTTATATAAAGATATTGCAGAGTTTATTATTAAAAATAATTCTATTAGGTAAACCAAAAGTTAAATATCCTAGTTAAGGACTTTAAACCACTTTCAGATTTTGCTGACATTATCTTTGTGATATTTTTATTTCATGGGCTTTCCTTTCTTCAAAAAAGAAGGAAAGAAAAAACCTTATCTAAATATTGTTAATATTTAAAAATCTACCCTTTGAAACAATATGAAAAATTGGAGTATTTTTTCCCTTAAAGTATATTTTGGTTCTAAAAATAAAAATAGAACAAATTAAAATTTGAGCAAATGTTATAAGCAAAAACCCCTGCTTTTTTGTAAATATTGTTTTGGAACTTAAGAATAGTTATCTGAATAAACTGCATGTCTTTTTAAAAACAAAAGTGACCACTGTGTCCCCTGAAGCTACCCCTGGCCTGACCCTTCCAGCTGAGCTGGGTGGAGTGTAGGGGCCCTGGGTGAGCCCTGGCCCTCACATCACTGGAATCAGGGGCTGGTCTTGGCAGACATGCAGGGCTTTCCTGAACTCAGGTGGGCAGTGGTCTGTACCAATACTTGCTGCTTTCTCCAGAAGCCTTAGGTCGAAGGGACTCAAACATTAGAAATGCTCTACCAGGAAGCACGAGTGTGTGCTTTGTGCCACTAGCAGAGTTGCAGGCTGTGCAAGGGCTGGCATCTGAGGGGCCAGGAGCTCTCCCTGGCTTGAGTCCCGCTCCAGGCACCAGGAGTGCACAGCCCTGTTGGGGGTCCAGGTGAAGGCTTGGGTCCCACACCCACCTCAGTGACGGTGGACCAAGAGAGCCCAGGCCCCATCCAGTCATGGCAGCCCACTCTGGTAATGTGGCTTGCTGGCGGGATTTGGATCTGTCGAACCTACTGAAAATTTTAATTCACTTGTAAACATTCAGAGGTGGAATGACCTTAAATGTCATTTACAATGTCATTGATTTTTTATTTTTATTTTTTTGCCAACAGATTCCTAGTAACATTCACTTCGTGAAGTTTTTTGGCTCATCTAAATTCAATTTATAAAAAACTTTTAAAGAATATCTCAATTGGCAAAAATAATCATTTTCAATTTTCGGAAAATATAGAGGGGCCAGGTTTTGGTGAATGAACTGATCTCTAGATTAGGTTGACACCAGTCACCTAGCTGAAATAGATGTTGGTAGAAACAACTAAGAAATTAACGTCTAGTTCTCTAGTAAAAATAAACCTAGCAGAATTCAGGCTGTTAAGCACTGAGGTGACTGCCCCCGCCCCCAGCCCCCCAACCCAGATCCCTGCTACTGGCAGGGGGTCCAAGCAACCTTGCCCTTTCCGTGGTAGACACCTGGTCTAGCCGCTCTCCCTCCCGCAGTGTGAAGCACATCTCCTGTCCCCTGCTCATCCTGCATGCCGAGGATGACCCAGTGGTGCCCTTCCAGCTCGGCAAAAAGGTAAGTGTCCCTGGTCTCTGCCTCTGCTGCAGCAGGCCTCGTGCAGGCTCGCCGTGGGCTGGGCTGGTTGGGTGGGCAGAAGACACCTGTGTGCTGCATCACAGGCCAGGTGCTGGCCATGTCACACTCGGGAAGCCACTTCGTCCTCCCTGCATCACCTCCAGGCCACTCAGGAAGGGCATAGGAGGTCTGGTATCGGAGTTGGGGCAGGGTCCAGACCACTGATGCTGTCCACAAGAGAAGCTTGAAAAATGGGTGGATGGCTCCCAGCTCCCAGCTTTCCAATCACTTGCATTATACATAATGAAAGAGAATAATCTCCAATAACGAGGCTCTAAACACTATCTAAGACAAGGAATATTCAGGGCACTTGCAGACAGGTCAGTATGACAGGACCACAAATTGGGGGGATGCAGTGAAAGATGATGCTGGAGGGGAGAGCAGGGGCTGGTCTTGCCTCTCAAGACAGTAGAGAGCCTCTGAGTGTTTTAAGCAGAAGAAAGACTTGATCAATTTTGTATTTTAAAAGAGGGCTCAGGGTGGGGCTGCTTGTGTTTTCAGAGCCCAGGCCAACTCGGGACTTGGCTGGGAGGGCTCAGCAGTTATTGGCTGAAGGGAAAGAACCCCTTGATGATGAGGGTCTCCCATGCAGGGGTTGCAGCTGGTAGAACTGATGCAGAAACGCCTTGCTTTGGGGATTGACCGCTGTCAGCAGCATACCGTGTTGTCTGTGGGGCATTAGCACTGGCTTTTGCTGAATTTGCTTTGACTTTGCTGCCAGGAAGCAGGATTAGATTTGTGGCCAAGACGGGGTAAGAGAGTGCCGCCTGGGTCCCTGCAGTGGCAAGGGCAGGGTGAGCCTAGAGGGTGTTTGCCAACCTCACAGCTCAGAGTGCTGCTTCCTGACGGGCTCCATGAAGTCGGGCTCTGCGAGGCACAAAGATAATGAAGCAGTGGGGGAGTCGGGGGAGGCAGAGCTGTGCAGCAAGGCTCAGCTCAGACTGCACCCCCTCGCCATCAGGGTGGCAGGGAGGAGGCTGAATGGGACACATCGCGAGCCAGTGTGTAGAGTGGCCTTGGCCCAGGAGTGCACAGCTAAACCTGTGGAACATGCCCTTTGTCCCAGCTCCCTGAGACTGCACCATCCCTGCTTCTACCCCTCACCCTGGGCACCTGGCCTGGCTCCTCTACCTGGCTGCTGCCCTGAGGAGGGGCAGTCCGGGAGGCGTGAGGACAGAGAGAGGGTCTTGAGTGGTGGGCATGCCAGGAGCCAAGCCTAGGGTCCACCTGCCAGCCCGCCCTGGGCCCCTAGGTCTCCTGCCATGCTGCAGCAGCAGAGGCAGTGTGCATGGGGGCTTGGACTGCTCCTTGTATTGGTCTCTACTGAAGCGGAAGCCACCAGGCAGGTCTCCCTCAGGGCCTGGGCCTCCGTGCCAGGCCACCATCTCTGGGTTCTGACTCCATCTCTCCTTTCCCCCAGCTCTACAATATCGCTGCACCATCTCGAAGTTTCCGAGACTTCAAAGTTCAGTTTATCCCCTTTCACGCAGACCTCGGCTACAGGCACAAATACATCTACAAGAGCCCTGAGCTTCCACGGATACTGAGGTAAGACAGTTACTTCTTACCTGGGGACTTCGTCTGGGCAGCGGTGGCAGCTGTGGGAGCTGCTTGGGGGCTTCAGTGAAGCCAAGAATCACAGTGATTCAAGAGCCTTCTATTTCCATTGCAGAGGGATTTGAGAGTTTGTCTCCCTCCCTCCTGGACTATTCCCACGTTCAGACAGGGCAGGCGATCTCCCTAGTTTGTACAGGCCCATGTGGGCCTGCACAGCGGAACACAGGCGTGCGCGTGCGCTGTGCAGGCTCACGGGGGCCACACGTGTGCCGGAGTGCTCAGATGCTGACAACCCAGCCACTACTGGGCCAGGGCCTAGGTCCCTTCCTACACAACTCTTGGGTCACTGCTTCTCAAAAGCTTTTGTCCACAGCTGCTTTTTGAAGGGAGACTGTGGTCCTGGTGGCCCTACGCTGGCCAGAATCTTGGGCAGGATGTGGGCTGCAGCCCAGAGGGCCGTGAGCACCCATCTGGGCCTGGGTAGAGCCCTTGTGTAGGGGAGAGGCTTTGGCAGTGGTAGCAAAGGGCAGAGTTTGGAATGGACCAACATCCTCCACCCTCGGATTCTGTGCAAGCTGCAGCCCAACCTCACCTCCCCAGTAGAGGACACAGGCCCCACCTACCACCACCTGGCTGTGTGGCCTTGGGCAAGATGCTAAACCTCCCTGTGGGTGACATAGGGAGTACCTTTCTCAGGCTTCTGAGCTCAGGAGAGCTTTGACCTGAGCACTGGGCTGCATGGAGACTGTTTCTGCTGTGTATTTTGTGCCAGAAGGCTCTGAAAAGTAGGTCAAGATGCCAGTTTCTCCCTGTAGGTGACTGAAATTGGTTGCTTGAATCAATTCCCAATGAGGTATATATATCCCATGTGTAATTCTACTTCAAACCAGCTTTTCTCCAGCTGCCTCTGAACATTCAAGGCAAAGCTGCGTTTCTGGTAGAGGTTTGCCATTCTTTGCTACAGCGACCTGGGTTGCTAAGAGGGGACAGTGAGCTGAAAGAATGTGGCTTTGCTTTGGGGTTGTAGTTTACCCATTATAAAAGGAATATATTATAGAAAATTTATAGCAGAGTAGTGCTCTAAAGTTTACAGTCAGGAACAGTAGCCCCAGCTTTATTTTTATGCCTACTGCTGGGACCTGAGTGCCCTATTTTCTGTGTGAGAGCAAGGCCCTCATGGGCTCCCCACTGCCTCCTCAGATGGCTGTTTGGAGGCCACCGAAGACAGGATCTTCCGTCTGAGCTCAAATGACATGGCTCCTGATTGTCCCCTGTCTAGGGAATTCCTGGGGAAGTCGGAGCCCGAACACCAGCACTGAGTGTAGCCGTGGGAAGGAAGCATGAAGACCTGCCCTCCTCCTTTCCTTCTCTGGTCAGCAGCTCGGCACCCTGGAGCTCCAGGAGTGCCACACCTGTGACGCTCAGGAGCCCAGCTCGCACCTGGAGAGAGGACTCAGATGCCAGTAGGGCAGGTGGAGACGGCCCCAGCAGACCTGCAGTGTTGGTGGCCTGGCATGGCCCGGTGTGGAGAGCCCAGGTGGTGGGCATGTGGTCCTCTCTCCCTCTTGCTGCCACTGAACCTGAGCTCTCGCTGGGGAGACTTAGCGACACAGCAGCCAGCCAGTCACTTGGTCGATCCCGCACTACCTGAGCTGGACATGGGGAACCCCTGCAGGGTCCACGGGGCTTGGGACCACAGTCAGCTTTCCGCCACCACCCACAGAGGATGGGGAGGGCAGGTTCCTTCTGCCCCTTCTGGGCACATGCAGAATGGACTCCAGTAGTTTGACCGTCTCCTCCTGCCCTACATACCCTCCTCCTGCTTGCCTTCCTTGGCCGCCCCACCTCCCCTGGGCTGGCCCGGGATCTGCACTTCCTCCCATTCTGTCCACCTGGCCACTCACCTGGCCTTAGGCTGAGCATTTATTTAAGAATAAAATCGTGGTGGTGGTCTGTTTGTCTGGTTCTCTACAAAGTAAGGGTGAGTGATGCTTGGTTCCCCACCCTCCCAGAGTCCCTGGCTGCTATGGAGCCACTTGGGACTCTGGGGACTCGGCCTCTTGCTGACTGTCCTCCCCTTTGTCCTCAGGCCACGTGATTTTCCAGTCCTGGAAGCTCAGAAATTCACTGGAGGTAGGGAGATCTTGTGCACCTGGTGCCTGTTCTCCAAGGTCTTAGGCCTGGCATTAGTAGCATGGATGGCTAGAGGCCCACCAAGGCTGGCGCAGGTCACCTCCTTTCCTTTCTGAGGCACTCAGAGCTACCTACAGCGATTCTCAGATCTGGAAAACACACACCTTTCCTACACCAGGGCTGAAACATAAATGGACTCTCCTCCTGGCCAGGGTCTGCCCCAAGGCTTTGTATCTAGTTAGGGCACATCAGTTTTCTGCTGCCTCAGCCCTCAGTAGCTCAGCTGTGGGCGGTCCCAGGTCACTGTGAGGAATACCTGGGGACATGATTCCCCCCCCCCCCCAATAGCCTCTTTTGTGTAACTGTGGCCTATGTTGGAGGCCTCAGAAGTCGCCAGAGCCCGGCAGCCCCTCTCTGAAACAGATAATGCTCTCGAGTACAGAGTGGATGGCGGCTTTCCTGGCTCTATCACGCACTGTGGTCCTGACAACTAAACAGAGGTGACTTGCTGTCATCTTTTCTTTCCCCTTTTTGTGTATGTAAGCTACCTCAGATCCTCTGTTGGAGGAATGAGGCAGGATATGATAAAAATGTAACATTGAAAATGAGAAACAGGAAGGGTGTGTGGAGCTGCAGCTGCTCTGATACCATCTGTCAGGAGTCATGTCCAAGGGCCCCACCTGGTGGCTGCTTACCTTATAACCTCGGCCTGAGCAACTGAGCTTTTATTCTGGGTTTCGACCCTTTGATGGGTTGCAAGATCAATTTGTAATTAGGACCAGTCCTTAGAAAAAGGCAGCCCTGGGATAACGTGGACTCTAAGGTAAGAGATGTGTCCTGGGAGCTCTAGCACGGGACCCCACAGACCCTGGGGAAGCATGGACCCCGGCTGCTATCCTTGGTGCTCCCAAGCAAGGCAAACGGTGGGTGCATGGGGATGTGAAGACGTGAGTTCAGCCTCGCAATGCCAGCTCCCGCACAACTGTCAGGTGCTGAGGCCAGGAGGTCCACAGTGCTCCAGCATCCTGCAGTTCTTGGGCTGAGTAATTCGGAGCCCTGAATTCATTACCCTCCTGATTTTTTTAGTCTGCAGCTACACAATTTAGGATGTTTGGGCTCCCAAGGCCAGGAGTGCGTGGCAGAAGCAGCAGGTGCGAAAAGGGACCACTGTAATTCACACCAGAAACGTGACAGTTTCGTTTTATCCCCAGATGGTACCATTTACCACGTGGCTGGATTTTATGAGTTTTTAACAGTTGGCTGTTGAGGCACACATGGCTCAGTCCCACACACAGTGGGGATCAGAACTTTCTGTCCTGAAATCCAGAACAATAGGCCATAATTTAGTCCAGGCCCCATCCTTGTGTGGGCCCCACCCTGGGCCTCAGGCCTTAGGCCTGTGTCTGCTACTTCCCACAGGAGCCTTGCAGGGAGTGAAACACAGACCTCACAGCAGCCGACTATGGGCATAAAGGTTTAATCGGTTTTTCATATGAGGCAGTAACAGCGAGTGGTACAATGGTGGTCACCCACAGCCAGCTAGGGGAGTGCAGCCTCACGCACGAAGCCACCACATGGGGTAGCAGATGTTGCCAGGGCATGACCACAGCCCCAGAACGTGCCTTCACTCAAAAGACCCCAGTGGGGTCCTTCCCAGCAAGCACTGCAGGCCTGGGGGTAAAGGAAGAGCCTCCCTGTGTAACCCAGACCCAGCATGCAAGGTGGAGGAAGCCTCTGGAAGGGTGGTTCCACCTGATTTCCCCAGCAACCCCACAGTGAAGACAGCAGCCTGCTACCTGCCCTCTCCTTCAGGCAGTGCTAGGCAGGTCTTCCCTGGAGCGTCAGCCTTGTGGAGGGGCAAGGCTGAGAAGGGCTCGCCCCTACCCCCCAGCCCTGGGCCTGCTGTCTAAGCAGAGTGGAAACTAGGTTCCTGTGGACCCAGTTGGGCCTTATGGGCACAGCAGGAAATGTACCCCAGGATATGGCAGGAGTCATAGGAAGGGCACAGGTCTGCGGCACGGGCAGCAGCCCTGCCCCAGGTTCCAAGGCAGGACGGCAACTGACCCATCTCTAGCCAGGCAAAAACATCCACAGCAAGAATCCCTAGACACAAAACTGACCAAATATAATTTTTAGTTGCTAAAACGAGAAAATGTTTCAGCTAGTTTCATTTGCTTGTGAAGCTGTTTCTTCTTTTGAATAAGCAAAACCAAGCTAACCTGTATCAGCCAGCCTTGCCCATCCTGACCACAGCATCTGAGAACCCAGACACAGGTACCCTCCCTAACATCTGCCCACCCCAGTCTTCCTGGGTCCAAGCACCCACACAGTACCCAGGACGGCTACAAAGGGCAGGCTCCATCTGGGTCCTTGACCCACATATCAGATGCAGAGCCGAGGACAGAGGGCCGGCAGCTGTGAAGATGATGCCTGGAAGCTCTGAGCCCTGCCACCCCCACATGGCTGGGAGGCAGAGCTGGGCAGGGAGGACGGGGCCATACCCTGTGGCTGGCGGCCCAGGTGCTGCAGAAACACATCCCCGGGCTTTCATGACCACCTATCCAGACCCCAGATTCCAGAGGCTCAAAACTAAAGACAAGCTCACAGCAAGATGCGTGCAAGGTTTTGGGGGAGCCCAGCGGGCAGCTCCACCTTCCACTCACCCTGCATGGTGCAAGCTGAAGCTGTGGGGACCAGTTGTGGCTAGCCATGCTGCCCACTCTGCTTTCCTTTGCAGGAAGCTGGGACATCACTCCTAGCACCTTCCTTCCTTGCCCCGCTCCCTCAAAACCACCCCCTTGACCCCCATGGTCCCTCCTGGACACACAGCACTGAGAAAGCAGGGGCCACCAGCTGCTGGCAAAGTGCTTAAAAACCGGCATGAGGTGCAAAGTCAGCAAGAAAACAGAAGCCCGCTGGTCCCAAGCGAGCAGGGCACCTAGTCTCTGGGGATGTTGGGGGGTGGGATCTGTAGGTCAGAGGGCTCCACGCCCCAGATGTCCCGGGCATACTCTGTGATGGTCCGGTCACTGGAGAACTTGCCCGAGCAGGCTATGTTCCTGATGACCTTCTTGGTCCACTCCTTGGAGTTCTGTGGAGGAGGAGAGACTGGTTCATCTCTGAGGGCTCCTAAGACGGCCCGAGCTCCCTAACTGGAGCAGGACTGTTTCCAGAGGAGCTCTGAGCCCCAGGGCAGCTTGGTGGAAGAAGGGGACCCCCATTGGGCAGAAAAGCCACAAATAACTAAAGACAAGGGGCGAGGAGCCTCAGAGAAGGCCCCAGCTCTCGAAAAGCTCCATGTACTGTTGGGGAACGGCTCTCACTACCAATAGTATCTGCCCCAGGCGGATCCACTGCCCATAGGAAATGGCTAAGCACACTCCTTTCAGCCAGGGCTTTGGTCAGTCACGGCAGTCTCCAGAGCCTCGCAGCTGCTGCAGCCAGCACCAGGAGGCGCCTCCCAGAGATCAGCCCAGACCCAGCAAGGGAAAATCCGCCCCCAGAACCCTGCAGGGCATGCAGCTTCCAGGCCTCATGTTCCTGTTCTTGGCCTGAGGAGATGTTTCCTCAAGAGAGGGTGTGACGGGAACAGCTTTCCTAAAGGCAGGCAGGGCTGGCTCATGACAAATCAGAACACAAACCCCTTTGGGCTAATCCAAAACCTGCTTAAACAGTTTGGGAAATAAACAATCTGATCCAACAAGTCCACACCGACCAGCCCAGTTGCCCCCTCAGCCTCTGGGGCCCGAGAGCCTTACCCGGTACAGCTGGTCCACCTGGGCCTGGCACTGCATATATGCTTCGTAGTCTGCAAACACCTTGAACCTGAAACAGGAGACAAGAGGCTGGGCCAGGGAGATGGGCAGCAGGGAACTCTGCCCGGAGCAGCCCACCCAGCTGTCCCAAGGAGGAAGTCCACAGTGCAAGGTCAGTAACTGCATCTTCCTGGCTCCAAGTAGGGCAGGGTAAAGGGACCCCCATTCAGCTCACTGGAGCCAGGCTATTCCAGGCCCTTTGGCCACAGGGTTTCTCTATGAGCAACACTTTTGTCCTGGGATGTTATTTTAGAAAAAATCTTATTCCAATCCAATTTTTTTATTATCTCAGTCTTAAAATTATTTCTGCAAAGACACCCTCAGCTGGGTAAATAGCAAAAAGTATTCATGATTTAAGTGATCTCTGGGCCCAACACTGCTTTAAAGAAACTGGAGTTTACGGCACATAATCCACACGCAGGCCAGAGCTGCACGTGCCAAGAGGGTCCCGTGTAGACAGCGCAGGCTTACATCACCTCAAGAGGTGCCCGCTGGAGAAAAGCGTTTCCATTTGCTGTCTATTCGCAAGTCTAAGTGGGAAGTGCCAAAATACGAAATGGTGATTTGCAGTTCTTGATGTTCTGAACAAAAATACAGGATTTATGAATACACAAGTACGTTTTGTTTATTACTGAGTCAAAGCACACATCATAAAATCCGCAATTCACAATCTGAAAGTCCTTCCTTCGTCAGGGTCCAGATTCCAGCCCAGATGCCCGCATATGGTCACAATCTGGCCTGACTGAAGCCAGTGCGTGACACAGTCACCAAAGCGCAACAGACAAAACTGACCCAAAGGCCGGGTGTGGTGGCTCACGCCTGTAATCCTAGCTCTCTGGGAGGCCGAGGCCAGCGGATTGTTTGAGCTCAGGAGTTCAAGACCAGCCTGCGGACTGTTTGAGCTCAGGAGTTCGAGACCAGCCTGAGCAAGAGCGAAACCCCATCTCTACTAAAATTAGAAAGAAATTAATTGGACAACTAAAAATATACAGAAAAAAAAAAATTAGCCGGGCATGGTGGCGCATGCCTGTGGTCCCAGCTACTCGGGAGACTGAGGCAGGAGGATCGCTTGAGCCCAGGGGTTTAAGGTTGCTGTGAGCTAGGATGACACCACAGCACTCTAGCCCGGGCAACACAGTGAGACTCTGTCTCAAAAAAAAAAAAAAAAAACCTGACCCAAAGCAACTGCAAGTAGAAGAGAGGTTCATTCTCAGACTCGCCAGATCCAGCTTTGACCAAGAGGATAAAGAACTGCGTTGGGTGCAAATGGTGCTGCCTACCTACTACGCCTCAGTAAGTCTGACTCTAGATATGCCGTAGCCATGTGTTAACTGGACTGTAATAAAGCACTAACCACATTATGGTTTTACTGTGTCACAAGTTAAATCTATTTTAACCACTGTGCGTCACCTGCACTGACACCTGCCAGGGCCCCACAGCCCCCAATTCCCTCCCAGAGGTTCCCAGGCCGTCCTCCCTGTACTCCCTCCCTGGCCTCCTTGGGACACAGCTGTCCCTGGAACTCCAACCAGCACAGCTGACACCACCACTCACCCAGGCTCATCCAGGCTTGTCCAGGAGGCCATCCCCCCCCGCCAGGGGCCCCCTGAGACACTGCCAGAGGCCATAGCAAACCCCAGCCCTGGTTTAGCTGGGATGCTCCTGGCTGGCGTCTGAGGCTGTGCCCAGCAACATCTCACGGACTATGGTGAGAAGGTGTCTCAAAAGCACAGGCTCCACCCTTCAAACAATGTGGAGTTTTCAACCCAGGAGGAGGACCGGACTGTCCATCCCAGTTGCTGGAGACCCAGCAGCTGACTGTGGGGGGTCGGGGGTGGCGAGCAGGAGGGAGGGGCTGGCCCCACCTGTCATGGTACATCAGCATATTGACAACATCCTTGAAGCAGTTTGGCTCCCTGGGAGAAAAGAAGCCACTGCTGATCTGGTCCACGGCCTGCTTCAACTCAGGCAGGCGGTCGTAGAACTCTGTGGCGTTGTACCTGCCGGGATATGGGCCCAGGGTCAGTGGCCGGTGCCCCCAGGTGAGGAGCCTGAGGGGCAAGCGGCAGCCTCGTGCATGCCCAGCATAGCCCCTGCCCAAGGACGGGCCCCAAGGCTTGAGACCGCGTAGTCCAGGGCCCTTGGGCTAGGGCTGGCTCAAGTGTTGTGTGCTGTCAGCATAAAATCAATTCCACCTGCTTCTTTAACTGTTAAAGAAATGTTACTAGCAGACGTACAATGACACACATGCCTACACAGCGTCCCCACTGGAGAGGCTGCTCAAGAACCTGCCTTACCCCAAGATCCCGAGCAGAGCCTCTAACGACAGAGGCTGCCCTGAGGGTGGAGGCTGGGCCGGGGCCTCCAGCAGGGAAGGAAAGGAAGGCCAGAGGGATGAGGCAGGCCTGGGGAGTAGGGGAGGCATGCAGGGCTCAGGCCCACAACGGGCAGGAAGAGCCCGGAGAAGGGCACAGGAAGGGCGCCGGGCACGTGCACATTCTGGTTGACAAGGCACGGCTTGGACTTTTAGGTGACCTTTGAAGTTTCACCCAAATGTGCCTAAGGCCTCTCCAACTCCCTGAGTGCTTTGAGGCAATTAGACAACACTGTCTCTTCTTTTTAATTATCACTTGGAATCAGGCCAGCGAGAAGCTCCTCAGGAAGGTAAAGGTCATGAAAAATCGGGAAAGACTGAGAAGCTGTCGCAGACCGGATGAGGCCAGGGAGACCTGGGGACCAGACACAATGAGGTGTCCTGGATGGGATCCAGGGACAGAAAGGGACATTAGCAGAAAACCCGGTGAAACCGGAACAGAGCACGGGTTGAATGCACAACGCACCACTGCGGTTTGCTCATTCTGTCAATGCACCGCGCCGCGCTGTAAGCAACAGGGGAACCTGGGAGGAGAGCACGGAGCTCCTGGTGCTGTCTCTACAATTTTTCTGCAAACCTGAAATTACTCCAGAAGTCACTACTTTAACTATCTGTAACTACGACAAATTAGGCCAGGGAACCTTGACAGTGGGCAAGCCTCATCCCCAAATCGACTGAGTGCTCCTAGCAACGAAGGTGCTGCACTGCTCCGGCCCCGGCTCTGTGGGGTACCTGCACACTGGGCAGTGGGTCTCTCGAGGAGGAGACCCTTCCCCAGCAGTCACCCACAAAAACGAGGGCCTTTGCTGAGGAAGGAGCCCCAGTCTGGACCCCAGGGACTTGGCCATGGAATCACAGACAGGAGTGGCCAGGCTCCCACCCAAGCAAGCCTCTCCGGGCCCCACCCCGTGCCCACAAAGTGAATGGGTACCCTGGCAAGCACATGGCCGCTGGGCAGGCACTGACCCTGGCACACAACGGCCTGGTCCTGAGAGCCCATCCCCACCCTCTGCCCCCAGCCCAGCAGCCTTCATGCACCCCCCACACAGCCAGGTGCCCTGATGGCACAGGAGGGGGTCGCACCCTTTCCGGTCCAGGGCTTCGACATCCTCCACCCGCAGGCCAAAGATGAAGAGGTTCTCGGCCCCGGCCTCCTCGGCCATCTCCACGTTGGCGCCGTCCATGGTGCCGATGGTGAGGGCCCCATTGAGCATGAACTTCATGTTGCCTGTGCCCGAGGCCTCGGTGCCCGCGGTGGAAATCTGCTGCGACAGGTCGGCGGCCGGGATCACTGCAAGGGGAGCGCAGGAGGCAGGTCAGCCCAGGCTCCCCTGACAGCGCACAGCAACATGTCCCCTCCTTCCAGCCCGAGAAACAAACCTGCCCCCATAGCAGGAGCCGCCAAAGCAGCAACCACCATCCTGAGGCTGCTGAGTCCACCAAGCAGGACGCGCCAGTCGGGGGCACTCCAGGGCCAGGGCATCGTGAGACCAGGCAGCTGCCCTGCTCCTACTCCCACCATGGCCCACACTGGGCACTGCCACCGCCTTTGCAGGACCCCTCTCCCTCACCTGGGCTGCCTGAGGCAGAAGGGCCAACATGCAGACTCAAGGAGAAGCCCCAGGTGGCAAGGGACCTTTGCATTGAAATCTTCCAAGGACCAGGCCATGCCAAGTCTGGGGGGCCCATCCTGGCTAGCTCGTGACATCGTTCCCTTGATCCCTACAACACTGACATCCTCTCAGTCAGCTCACAGGCCCACTGGATGAATCCAGACTCTCACGGGACCAGAGGACTGGGAAGGGCGAGAGCAACTTCCTCGTGTTCATCCGCACAGCAGTTACTCCGGGTGTGCGCAGTGGGAACAAGTGGCCAGCCAGATGTGGTGGCCCGTGCCTTCTCTCCATGACCCTGCAGGCGGGAGGCAGTGCCTGTCCCTCAGGGGACTGGTCACACCGTGACCCAGGCACACCATGCTGGACACCCTGCTCCCAGGGCCCTCAGCTCGAGCTGCAGCTGCCGATGCCACCTCCATACCCAGCGATCACCAGAGCCCGGCCCTTCCGGGGGGGCTAGGGAGTAGGCTGGGCCTCTGGAGATCACGGTCACGCCCAGCTGCTGGGACAAAGAAATAAAGGCATCTCCTGCCCTGGCAGCACAGCCCAGATGGTGGCAGCAGAGCTGCTGGGGAGAACCGATGCCCAGAGGCCAGCCATACAGATGAGCAGGAGTCCTCTGGCCCCAAAACAAAGGTGAGGATGGGGAGGTCCAGGCAGCAGAAACGACAGTAAGATGCTGCAGTCAGAAGTTCAGCACCATCAAAGTTCCTGGCCAACATCTGAGCCAAGTCTGTCCCTCGAATCTTCCTCAAGGGCCCCCATGTACTAGGCGCTGCCCAGCAAGGAGGGGCAGCGCTGGACACAGACAGCAGCTGCACCACAGGGACGGTGCTCACGGGGCAGAGCTCACAGGGAAACAGCGAATGAGCCTGCAGGTCATCCCCGTGACAAAGCCTGGAGAGCAACAGCTGCTCAGCCTCAGACACACAGGCACCTGGCACGCAGTGGACGGGGGGACTCGAGAACCCCAGGCTCAGATTTCCCTCCACCTGGCAAATCACTGTCCTGCCAAGAAAGGCCCATCAGGCCAGAATGATGTGCTCCAAGGCACAGGGTGGCACATGTCTCCCTAGGACCAGGCCCGAGTGCAGTGGCCCAGACTAAACCTGCTGTGCCGGGCCCTGAGCCGCCCTCAGAAAGCACAGAAGAGGCAGGCACTGGCCACACGGGAACCAAGACTGCACCTGGCGTGCAGACAGGGCGCCGGGCAGGAGCGTCTTGTCGGGGGTAGGTGCGTATCACCACTGGCCAGGTGCATGTCCTGCCCACAGGAGGCGCCCAGGGGCAGCAAGGGGCAGCGAGGCCCAGTGAGGCAGGAGGAGAGGAAGGCAGACGACACTGGCCAGGGCAGGTACGAGAAGACAGAGATCAAGGATCCTCAAGGCTGCAGACGAATTCTGCCCGCACCATGCAAAGGTGCCCCCTGGGCTGTACGCCAAGGCTGCTGTACGCCACTGTGCACACAGAGGCTGCCAGCCTGGGGCCCACTCCAGCCGAGACTAGCCGTCCAGGCAGCGCTGAGCTGGCTGAAGCGAGAAGGACCCAGGCCAGCTCTGCCTCTCACCCCATCTCCGGGCAGGAGTGGGTTTTCTGCCCCACACAGGCTTCCAGGGCTACCTTTCTCAGCCAAGGACACTCGGTAGTTCTCCAGGAAGATCACTTTGAGCCTGTCGCCCACAACTGGATCATGATTGACAACGTCGCCAATAGATGTGACCAACTTGATGATCATCTTGGCCATGTGGTAACCGGGAGCTGCCTGGAGTGGGGAGCAGAGAGTTAAGGCTTCGGGTATGAAACGCTTTGCTCTGGGTCCCTGGAGGCTCTAGTGGCACTCCTGGTCGTCAGGGTCCACAAGGGGCTGAGCCCAGAGCCAGAGATCACACTGGGCCGCGCAGCCCCACCGAGGAAAGGGCCTCGGCGCTGGCCCCAAGCACTCCTCGTGGCGGTCACATCATGCGTGTCTAGAAATGTGTCAACCTCAGGTTTAATTTTTTGATTCTAGTCAGTTTTTCAAAAATTACAAGATAAAACAAACAAGGACGTCCTACAGCCATGACGTGGGGGAAACAGAGAACTAAGGAACACAGCAGAGGGATGCAGTGAAAGCCAGGCCAGGGAAGACTGACAACCCACCTTCCCTAACAAACTGCGAGGAACGAAGCACGAAGGCGCGAAAGCAAACTACAGATGAAGGGACTGAGACGGGTCACCCACTCTCAACCTGAGAACCCTGCTGGGTCCTGACTCACACCAATGGTCAGGAATATCTGAAACTGTAATAAGACAACTGGGCCGGGGCCTGAGCGGACGCATGATGACATGGAGGACCCCTGTCCAGTGTTCTGGGCGTTACGGTGGGTTACCAGGGGCGGACATTTCAAGTTCCCTATCTCTCGTGGCTCTGGAGGAAAACATCATTTTATGAACTATTTAGGGGTGAAGCGTTAGACTGTCTGGAATGTACTCTGCAATCTGGAGGCTAGGTTTATGGATTTTACAGTCCTTCCGACTTCTCTTCAGGCTTCAAATTTTTCATAACAACATTTAAAACTTTTTTTTTTTTTTTTTTTTGAGAAATAGTCTCACTTTGTTGTCCTGGCTAGAGTGAGTGCTGTGGCGTCAGCCTAGCTCACAGCAACCTCAGACTCCTGGGCTCAAGCAATCCTACCTCGGCCTCCTGAGCTATATATTTTTAGCTGTCCAATTAATTTCTTTCTATTTTTGGTAGAGACGGGGTCTTGCTCTTGCTCAGGCTGGTGTCAAACTCCTGAGCTCAAACAATCCCCCCACCTCGGCCTCCCAGAGAGCTAGGATTACAGGCGTGAGCCACCGCGCCTGGCCTTAAAACTTTTTTAAAGTCCATATATCTATGGACTTTACATACTGAAATACTGACGACAAAATGACATGGCTGTCCAAAATTTGCTTCAAAAATATTAATAGCAGGCGACAGAGGAGGGGGCAGAAACGAGGTGGCCCTGACGGGGCTGAGCCCGCAGGTGCCCTCACTCACCCCTGTCCACCTCTGCACACGCTGAGGGCAGGCGAGGGCAGCCCCCAGACCCGGCGCAGGCGCCAGTGCCCTCGGCGTGGAGGGCTGAGGCGCCCCGTGCAGTCTGGACTCGCTCTGAGCCGTGGCTCCAGGAAGCCCCTGTGAGGACGCTGCACCCCACAGCATCCGCACCTTCCCTGAGGAAGACCAGGCTGTTGGGCGCAGTGGCAGGAGGTGGGAACACTGCCTCAGAGGGGCGAGTGTGATGATGCGACGCGGGTAGCGGGTCCAGTACTCCACAAGTACGTGTCACAATAAATGAAACACAGTGGAACCAAGCTGGGCCTGCGGTGGGCTCAGGTTATCAATGGGGCAGCCACGGCCACCCCCACCCACTCGGGCACCCTGAAACCCTGTGGGTGCGCAGAGAAGGCACCACATCCTCTGATGGGGACTGGCCCTCAGGGCTGGGGGCCGCTGCCCCTGTGAGCTGGGCAGGCAGGTTCCCATCCACTTCCCTCCTCTGCCTCCGACTGTGAAGGAACCCCTGGCCCCACAAGCACACTGCAGGGCCACCTACTGCTGGTATTCTTTGTGCACACCAGCCCCAGGCTGCCCTCGGCGTCCCGCCTGCAGGACAGTGGGTCCCGAGGGGGTACAATGGCTCCACAAGAAGCGAGCAGGCTGCCCACCAGCGGTCCCTGGGCCAAACAGCAAAAAAAGGAGCAAAGAAGAAGTCACCTCACCTTGCCCCCAATCATAACAGTCCTGGGCACAAAGGCCTTGGCTGGGTCTTTCTTTATTCCTGCAGGACAAACAGGAGAGAGTCATGTGAGGCAAACGAGCCAGACACAGCCCTTCCCTGCACTCGGGGACCCAGCGATATCAGGTTTGGCTACACGTTCACTTGGGTGTGAGCAGCACAGGCCACTGGCCCCAGGAACCTGCCACTTACAGGGACGAGGCCACCCTGAGGTCTGCCAGCCAGGACCCCTGACGAGCTGTGCAGCCGCCCTGAGCAAAGACACCCTCCCCAAGGGATTGCAGGAAAAGCTGCACCTGTGTTTCCAGAAAAGCCAAACCCAGGAGCCTCTTCGGGTTTGGTCAAGGCCCTTGTACATGAAGGGCACTTTTGTGTTTTTAAACCACGTTTTAAACACACTGTTTTGGTGACACGGAAAGAATGAGAGGTGACCTTGGTATTGTGGTTGTGGCGCCATCGGCCCACAGGGGGCTCTGGGCAAGTTCCCGAGGCTCCCCCTGCCTGGCTGGGACGTGGGCTGAGAGCCCCCTGACAGAAGGTTGGGAATGTCCACAACGGCCCAGCGCAAGGGTCAGCGGTCTGCAGATTTCAGGGAGATGGCTACACAAAAGGGACGAGAGGCAGCCCTAGACAGCCAACGAGCCAGGAACCAGCCAGGGCTGCAGGGAGTCATGTCGCTTTTAACATCTGGCTTCGGGTTCGGTAGGAACATGGCTGTCCCTCAGTTCTCAATCTTCCCGCTTCTGGAAATGAGAACAACATGGAGAACAGGAAAAACTAAAACCACAACTGACAACGTCACCAAAACTAGGAAAGAGGGAAACCACGCATGCAGAGTCATCATTCAGTAACTTCTGCCAGGTTATGGACACTCAGGGGGACAGGGCCTTGGGAGCCCCGGCCCCCCAAAAGTCCTGAGGGGCAAGAAGGAGCCCCAGAGAGGCGGTTGGCAGGCCCAGGCAAGTACCTCTCCTATAAAGGAACCTGGGTCTGGGTGTCCGGTGCAGCCTTCCCATCAGGAGGGGCTTGGAGAGACAGAAGAGACGTGGACACAGGGAGGCGCCACGGGCTGGGAAAGGCTGGCCCAGCGGGAGAGCAGTCAGCACACACAGCCCCACACGACAGAAAGCGGAAAGAGCCAATTCAGAAAGAAAACCACGAAGCCAAAACCCAAGACCTGGGGAGACAGGGCTAGAGACCGGCACACGAGAGAAGCAGCACAGTCCGGGAAACAAGTGCGGCCGGCCGGGGAGGGACTCGAGAAAACAAACACAACAGGACAAGGAGGACTTAAAAAATATTCAGCAAGAAGTTGATACCAAGAAGACAGACAAGTCAACAAAACCGACCACACACCTCACTGGAATCCCAGAAGAAGAAAACCAAAGCAACCGAACCAAGTGAGCGTTTTAAACGTGTTTCAAGAAAACATCCTAGAGCCAAGGATCACTTGAAGTCAGGAGTTTAAAACCAGCCTGAGCAAGAGCGAGACCCCGTCTCTACCAAAAATAGAAAAATTAGCCGGACGTGGTGGCGCCTGTAGTGTCAGCTACTCGGGAGGTTGAGGCAGGAGGATCACTTGAGCCCAGGAGTTGGAGGCTGCAGTGAGCTGTGATAATGGCACTGTACTCTGCCCTGGGCGACAGAGAGAGACTGTCTCAAACAAACGAAAAAACACAAGAAAACACCCTAGAAATAACACAGTCCATCAACCTATTCAAAGAGCACCCCAAGCATTAGGGAAAAATGCCTCGTAACAGTCAACATTGAGATGTAGCAATGAGATGTCACTTTTTTTTTTTTTAAGAGACAGGATCTGACTCTGTCACCAGGCACCACCCAGTACAGTGGCGTCATCATAGCTCACGGCAGCCTCAAATGCCTGGGCTCCAGTGATCCTCCTGCTTTACACCAAGCAGCTGGGACTACAGACATGTGCCACCACGCCCAGCTAATTTTTGTATTTTTTGTAGAGACACGGTCTCACTATGTTGCCCAGGCTGGTCTTGAACTCCTGGGCTCAAGTGATCCTCCCACCTTGGCGTCCCAAAGTGCTAAGATTACAGGCGTGAGCCACCACGCCGGGCCAGTAATCACTGTTGAGATCAAGGAACTGGGACTGCTTCGGACTTCTCCACGGCCACACCTCCCAGACAGGGGTGGTGCTGGGACCCAAAAGGTGCTCAAGGAAGAAAGTGGAGCCCAGACTGGCATCTCCAGCCAAACCATCCTCGTGATGGAAAACTACTATTACGAACTGCTGCTATGAACAAGCAAAGACTCGGGGAAGGTTGTTCCCACAGGCTGCTGCTGTGAACTGGAGACAAACCCAGCCAGCAGAGGTGGGCAGGACTTTGCCAAAGGACTGGTGGTGAGTATCAAATGTATTTATCTGCAGATCGAGACAAAAATGAAGTTAGGGACAGGAGAAAGGGCACAGTGGCAATGCTGTGAGCTCTGACAGTGGGGGAACGAGACGCATGCACACGTGCACACATCGTACACACACACATGCATACATGCATGAACACACATGTGCACATGTACACACACGCGCAGACACGGTGAAGGGGGAAGGCGACGTGGGAGAGAACATGGGCCTGCTGGCTGCCTTATGTGAACAGCTGAGCCCAGCACGTCACTCACAGCGGGAGACGGAGCAGAGGCAGGGCACACCGATGCACACTGAGGCACGTGGGCGAACACCAAGAGATGCCACTGCAACTGACCGCAGGTGAGGGCCGGAGCAGAAGGAAGGGAAGGCAGGGCCAGCAACTCACTGCTGCTCACAGAGGGGACTGGGCACTGTGCGAGCAGGGTGCTCGGGGACACCACAGGGAAGATGCAAAACGTCACAACCACAGAAGAAAAATACGCCAAAGAAAAAATACACCAAGGTTCCTGTGAACTACTGCGTGGGCAGGAAGTCCCAAGCCAAGCGAAGGGCCTCCCTTGCCCCTGCACAGCGCTGGGTCCCCAGGGGCGCAGCCTCCAGCATCTGCCCTGTCACCTGCGCGTCTCAAAAGGGCCCAGATCCCCCTCCGCCTGATAGGGGCTTATTTAAGGGAAGAGCTAATGTTCCTGGGAAGAGCTTTGTATCTTGAAAGAAGCATTTCTGGTTCCTCAGGTTTATAAAATATGCACTGTATTACATCACAAAATTTTAAAAATTTACTTTTTAAGGTTTTATTATTTTATTTATAAGCCTAGCAAATGTTCATGCTGACCTTTAGGAAGACTTTGATTCATGTTTGTTTTCATAATTACATGTCCTTAAATAATTTAAGGTACATATGCAAATTTAACATATATTGTTTTTTGTAAGTATACTTTAAATACCTCTAATAAGCACAGTCTTTCCAAATAAGATAAAACTCACAGAGATAGTAACTTAAACTAAAAACCGAACTAAACACGAAACCCAGCCTCGGAGTTCCATGAAGTCCTGTGAGTCCTCCAGGCCTCGGCTGAGCAGTCGCGACCCCGCAGGCCTTGCGGAGCGGTTAGCTGCTCCCCTGCTGGGGTCAGGCCCTGGCTGGGAGCACACAGGAAAACACAGGGCTACTGCTTTAAATCAATGTGCCACGTCACGCACACGCAGAGTTCACAGCCCCTGGCAGTGAGGAAGGCTGGGTCTGAGGAGGAGCTGGCGGGAAGGGCCGAGCCTTGCGCCCAGCTTCAAGGTCGTAGGGGGGAAGCCGGGGTGGGGCGCGGGGGACACCCAGGGCCACACTCACGGTTGTACAGGGTGATGACGTGCAGGCAGTTGAGCAGCTGCCGCTTGTACTCGTGGATCCTCTTTACGTGCACATCGAACATGGAGGACGGGTTGATCTTCACCTTGTACTCCTTCTCCAGGAAGGCTGAGAACTTCAGCTTGTTCTCCTGGGAGAGGGAAGGGGGCGCACAGCTGCAGAGTTCACGGGATCAGCCCTACCAGCTCCCGAGGGCCCACAGACGCTCAGCTTCCTGAGAACATCTCTGCCCGGCCAGGGACGCCGAGGGGAGGGGGCAGCAGGGCGCAGGGGCCAGAGCCAGGGAGCAGGGACAGAGAAGATGGACCCACACCAGGAGTGGTGGAAAGAAACGAGAAACTAGCCCAGAGAGCACACCTGGAGCTAAGCAGAGGGCGTGGGAGGACGTGGCACGCGGCAGTCAGGGCAGCACAGGAGCCGGGACGGTTTCAGAGATTACAACAAAGATCTCTGGGCCTCCAGGAGGTGCCACCACCAGCACAGCAGAGGGACTGGCCCGGCACCTGCCACACCAGCTGTGCGGAGGGTGCTCGCTCCCGCCGAGCTTTGGAAGGCTGCAGCGACCTGGCCCTGGTCTAGCTAACAGCTTGGGCAGCCCTACACAGCTCTTCGGAGCAGAGAAGGCATCGTGCTGGAATTGGCTTCTAGAGGCTTCCCTATAGAACTGCTGACTATGGCAGCAGGTCAAGGTGCGGTCAGGGCTGGCCTGGGGGTCTGCGCTTGCCCAACCGCCAGCCACATGACCAGAAAGCTGAGTGGGATGGAGCGGGAAGGGCCACAGGCTGGTCCACACTCGGGGCCTGGTGGGGACATGGGCTATGGACCTACCTGCTTGACCTTGGCCACATCCCTGATGAAGGCCTCATCACTGACCAATGGCAGCAGCTTCTTCAGTTGGCTCAGATCCGTCAGGAACTCTTCCCCGATTTTCTGGAGAACAGGGATGCCTCTGCTGTGCTCTGGGACCAGCGTGCCCCTCCGGACGGACGCCTCAGGCTGGGCCACGTAGCCGCCAGGGCAGCCCCTCCTGCCTCCCCTGGTCAGAACTGAGCAGACTCCTTGGCGGCTCCCCCAGGGTGTCCTAGTCCCACCACGTAAACGCACAAGCCCCCTGCAGTCCCCAGTTCCCAGGGCTCCTCCCGATGCCCTCCACCTGCACGGCCACCACGGGTGTGAATATGTGGATGCCTTCTTCTCATCGGGCAGGCGGTCACGCCAAAGCCAGCGCCCTGTCAAGGACCTTCCCGCTTAACGCTCCCTGTGCAGCCCTGCTAACGCTCAGCCACCTCCCTGCCCCTCCTCACCCCACCCGCCATGGCCTGCACAGGAGCCATTAGCCTTCCGGGTCCCTGAGGCCCATCTTCAGGCACAGGCATCACACCAGATCTGTCCCCAGAGCGCTGTTCCCTCCCGGCCCCTGGACAGACCTCAGCCTTCTCAGGGGAGCCTTCCCTGACCACAGGCCCCAGGTGGGCAGGCCCCCCAGGGCAGCCCCTCGGGACTCCACCCTCCCAGCCCCTGCTGTGGCCTTGCCTCCAGCACATGGGCGGCATCTGAGAGCGTTTGAGTCCCTCCAGAGCAAACAGGCCACGTCTCCGGCTGACAGTCTTGGTACAGTCCGGCCACTGGCCGCACCCCAGCCCTTCCTGAAGCCCGGCCAGCTTCTGAACCTGCACACGGGCTGCCAGGCCTGCTGACCGACTGTCCAGGGGCCTCACCCCTCATGGCCAGGAGCCCCTGCAGGTCCCCATGTTAAGGACCTGCCAGCTCTGCAAAGGCCTGATGACGCTGCCTGATGGCAGCTCAGCCTCTAACTGCCCATGGCCTCCTGGCCCAGTGCTCACCTCCACGATGACATCCGCCAGCCCGGGGTTGCACAGCAGCAGCCACCGTCGGGGAGTGATGCCATTCGTCTTATTCTGGAACTTTTCGGGCTCCAGCTCATAAAAATCCTTAAAGCTACAAACAAAACGGGGAACTGTCTCAAATGCTGTGTTTTGAACCAGGTGAGCAAGAGAACCTAATGATCTTTTAAGGAAGTCCCCTGGGAGGTTCTGAAGCTTGGTGTTTCCATTTTGTTTTCTGAAGAGAACAAAGCAATTAACAACACCGTGTGCTTCAGGAGCCACGAGAAAGTGGCGCATGTGCTTTGGTTTGGTGCCAGCTGTAACCTCACAGCTGCCTCCACAGTGGTCTGTACGGAAACAGGTGTCCAGGCGGGGACTGTATTGGCTTTAGGGCCCGAGAAACTGTGGTCGGTTTCCTCACCTGTTAATTGGAGGAAACGTCCAACTCAGAAGTTTGCTGTGGGATTAACACACGGAGCCCCTTGGCCCAGCACCAAAGCACAGCCCCCCATATGGACCGACTCGGTTAAGGCCCCCCAACCCTGGGTGTTGCCCAGCTGGAGCTCACAGTAGGTGCTAAATAGGTGTCTGGCAAAAAAAAAAAAAGAACTCCTAGATCACATCCCATCTAAGAGGGGAACGGCAAGAAGGTCTGACCTGAGAATCCCACCTTACGTCCAGCAGCGAGCCCGGCCTGTCAAGCTCCCACCCATGGCCCTGCACACTCAGCCAGCGGTGGGTGGACCAGGAGCAGGGAGCCTCCCCTAGACCCCTCAGAAGACAGGGAGCTTGGGCGAGCAACGGGTGACAAGGAGACAAAGCCTCTCCTCACGTGGCCCAGAGTCAGAGCCCACAGAGGCCCTCGTATTAGCCAGTGGGCACACAAAATGTTGCCACCCTGGCAGGGCTCACCAGGCAGCTCCTAGGGAGGGTGGGGTGCGTGTGGCATGCCTCGGACACGGTGTGTGGCGGGTGGTTCTAGAGGCCCGCCCAGGCGTCAGGAGGAGTGGGCCCCGGCTCAGGGAGCGTCTACGCACACAGACTGCTTCACGATCTCCGAGTGGATCCTCGCCACACCGTTGACGGCATGGGACCCGATCACGCACAGGTGGGCCATGTTGATCCGCTTGCAGTCCCCTTCCTCGATCACAGACATCCTCCGCAGGCGGTCCACGTCCCCAGGAAATAGGGCAGCCACGTGCTGGCGCAAAGACACAGAGAGCCATGGTTGGGTGACAGGGGCCCACGGTGACTAGCCGATGGTCCACCACCAGCTGTGGGAAAGTCCAAGGGCTGCTACAGCCAGATCTGCACTCGAGTGCCCCGGCCCCTGCACACACCTGAGAACCACCTTGCAGGGGCCCCGACTCTAGCAAGACGTTCACCTTCACGTGCCTCAGCCCAGGAAGGGCCCAGCCTGGCCTAGGGACCACAAGACTGCTGGGTCTGAGGAAGAGACCTCATCGGGGAGGACACGCCACTCAACTTACAAGGAGGAAGCTGGGACAGCTGCCCCCTAATCTGAGTGTAGTGTGTTCAACCACATTATCACCCGGGGGACAGCCAGTTTCTCACCAAAAGGTTAAAAAGGCAACTACAATCACACCTGAATTCTAGGTTCCCCCATTCCTGTATCATTATCCTGTCTGTAGGTTACACAGCAAAGGACAAATGGTGCTTTGTCCCTGAATTGCCCAAGGGCTGCGAGGACGCCCACGAGACAAAGGGCTCTGACAGTCCGGGAACAGACACTTACACCTAAAGCCTCTTCTGGAATGGGAACATTTATACAAAGACCTGAATCCACGACTCCCGCATACACAGCAGGGGTCAGGCGTGGGCACCAGCGAACAGCTCTCCCGGGGCCCAGCCCCAGACCCCAGCATCCTCTGCTAGACAGAGGCTACTCTCTTTGAGGAGTGAAGTACCTCCTCTCCACGCGTGGATCCCACCACCCCAGAAGCACAGCCCCGGCCCGGTGACACTCACGTCCAGGTGCCGCTGGTTGATGGCGTAGATGATGTCCAGGTGCCGCGGCAGCAGCTTCTCGAACATGGACACCGGCCAGCGCTCCAAGGCCTCGGGCAGCACAGTGTGGTTGGTGTATGCACAGGTCTTCTTTGTGATCTCCCAGGCCTAGACCATTTAGAACATTCCGGAGTGCTTAGCACAAGTCTCTGGCCAGATGCCCAGGCACGGTGAGCATCTAGGATCATAGGCAGACGCAGCTCTTGCCAGGGAGGGCCACTGTCCCCTCTGCTCCCCAGGGCAAGTCTGCACCTCCCAGAGCCTGGTACGTGGCTCAGTGCTCTTACTTTGCCGGCACAGCCCATGTAAGTCTGACACCCTGAGCTGGAGTGTGACACGCACTGAGTGATGCTCATGCGAGACCCAAGAATCACCTTCTACTCTGCCTTTTGGACACTGTTTTTCGCTGGTAAACCAAGGGGCCGCCAAGCAGTTTTCTATTTAATTTCCACTAAACGGCCCTGGCACCAAGGTGAGGAGGACACTGGCTACTACATGGCCCTGCCCTGCCAGCTGGGACTGGGTGCCGCAGGGGCACAGGCTCGCCAAGTGACCAGAGGGACAGGCGAATGTTTCCATAAAATGGAGTAAAAAAAAAAAATTGTTTTGTGGCTCCACACGTCAGTTTAGAAAGACTAGAAAGCTAGGTGCAGGAAACCCTGCTACATTATAGGATCCAAGGCCATGAGAACAGGTTCGTAAACATGGAAAGTACATGTTTCTCAAAACTTAACACTTCTGGGTTTTTTGGGCCAAACTTTTAAGATGAGAAAACATACACGAGAAGCCCTAAAAAGTGTCAGAATCCCTTCCCTGTCCCTGGCACCCTGTCCCCACTGTTTCCCCGTCCCACAGAATATCCATCTCCTGGAACCAGACCCCTTCATGGCCCACACCACCCCCAGGGTGCCGTCCACAGCTCTCCCAGGGCCCTCCCAGCCCCCCAGGTCGAGCTCAGCCACTCGAACCGTGGTCCCCGGGGCCTGAGGCCTGCGGAGGGTGCCAACTCTCCTCCTGAGCACACACCTTGTCCCAGTCCACCTTCTCCACGTCCACCAGGATGCGCATGAGCTCAGGGATGGAGAGCGCGGGGTGGGTGTCGTTCAGCTGGATGGCCACCTACGGTTCACACGGGGTCAAGTTCAGTGCCCCATCCCATACGTGCAGCCCTAGGTGTGAAGGAGTTGGCCCAGCCTGTCCCACCCCTGAGGAGCCTGAAGAGTGCAGAGGGGACTTGGGGAAGGAGTCGAGAGGACACAAGCAGCTCTGCGGCAGGACCCAGGGCCCTCCTTGCTGGGTGCTGGGGCGCGCTCTCACCTAGGCTAGGAAGGATTTATTCAAAATGACTACACTTAGCCAGCCAAACACATCTTTGTGACTTTGCTACAGGAACCTTTTACAATGTCCCTTACTGCCTTGATTCCAGAGACAACCTGTGGCCCTTGTCCCAAGAGGAGGGGCCCGAGTGGGGTCCCAGCCCAGGACGAGGAGACTCTGAGACAAGAGGCACATCCTGCCCCACTCTTGCCCCTCCCGGGGGCAATGAGGAAGAAACCTCAAGAGGCTGAGAACACCCTGTCCGTCTGGCCCTGAGCCCACCCCACACCGCCACGCACCTTGTCTGGGAATGTGTCAAAACAGGTTCTCACTGGGTCCCGGCAGCCGAATTTGGAGGACTTGAAGCGGCGGATGATGTCCTGGAGGGTGGCGGCCACCACGAAGTACTCTTGCTTCAGCCGCAGCTCCTTCCCCTCAAAGAACTGCAGACACAGCTGGGGTGGGCTGGAGGGCACAGGCTGGGGGGTCCTACCCATTCCACTGCCCCCTTCCCGGGGCTGTTCACATCCCCGCCGGGCCCAGGTTGGCCGCCCGGCTCAAGGGCATGGGCAGGTCTCCAGGGCCCGCCTGTGCAGCTCAGGCAGCCAGAGAGGGTCACACTGCCCATGTGACGGGCCCAAAGTGTCTGGTCCTTCAACAGGGGAGGCCAAGCAATGCAGGGCCAGAGCTACTTGGAAATCTCAGTTTCCCAAGTGCAAGCCTTCCTCTGCACCTGCCTGAAGTCTCGGGGGAGGGGTCCACATGGAGGGTCCCGCTGTGACCAGCCTTTCGGCGCCCAAGCCTTTGCTACCGTGTGCACATATTACACAGACACAATTAAAAGGTCACTTGAGAATGTGCGCAGCCCACTAAGATAGGCAAATTACAAAGACTCTTGTCTGGCAACAACAACAAAGAAGCCACCAGGCACTAACTCCAGGTGACAACAGGGAACATGGCTGAGTCCACCATCTAGCATGGGAGGGGCATTAAAGACCTTTCGAAAGCCTCCAGGCATCGCTGCAAATAGGTGTTGCCATCCCCACTGGACAGATGGGCCATCTAACTCTTGGGGAGGCGGTGTCACGTGCTAGAAGAGCGCACATGGGCTGGACCCAAGGTCTGACAGGCTCCGGCCTGGCCCGAGGGGGTGCCATGTGTTTACTGCGAGGGGAGAGCAGATGGTGGGGCGGGGGGCGCAGTTGGCAGAGAAACTCCTTAGGGTTCTTCTGAGGGACAGAAGGCCCGAGAGGCTGAGAGGCACAGGTGGCCTGGCCAGGCTTTCTCAGGACGGCTGACCCCACCCTTCCTCCCCCAGAGCAGTCCCACGTGGTGTCCACGCACCAGCCTACACGAGGCAGCAGCAGGCTGCGCAGGGAGCCCCCGCCTGCCAGGGCGCTCGACAGGAGGGGCCCGGCCTGCACAGGAGGCAACCACATCAGCTACTCACATTATCATTTGGATACAGGACTCTGGAGATGTTCTCTGCCAAGTTCCGATCCAGGACTGCCTCGATATAGTCTCCCACGTTGACTAGGAGAGACAGAGCCAAGTGAGCACGCGCGTGCCTCCGCGGGGGACTCCGTGTGGCTGCGCAACTCTCAGCGGCTTACTTGAACAGGACGAGGAAAAGCATTCCTGAGCACAGGGTGCCCCCTCCCTTAGAGGGACATGTGGCTTCTCCCTCGTGTCCCCCCCACACTGCACACACCGCCAGCCCCCTTGCTCTTTGCTGGGGCTCGTGGTCAACAGGAGCTGACCCCAGCAGCCCTGGGCCCTAGCGTCGGGCCCCTGCCAGGCTGGCCCCGCACTCTCGAGGGAGCGGCACCAGCTCACATTTCAAGAGCAGGGCATGCCCCAGAGGAGGGGCCGCGGGTCACAGAGAGGGCGCAAGGGCTGTGGTGGGGGTGTGTGGGTGTCCAGGGTGAGCCATCACACGGACACTGGGAACGGACAGACAGGGAACATACAGTCCTGCAGCTTGAAATCGTTGGGCGCCTTGGCGGACCACAGCCTCATGGTGTTGACCGTGTTGTTCTTGTAGCCGGGCACCGGGGTGTCGTAGGGCATGGCAAGCACCACCTGGCCACAGGGATGGATGCTCAGGACTGAGTCGCAGGGGACCAGCCTCTCCTCACCCGGGACCCTGCTCTCCCTGAAGCCCTTCCCCTTCCATCCCAGCACGCTCGCCCCCCTCGCCAAGCACCCCAGTCCCTGCCCACGCTGTCCCCACGCACACCTGCTGCATGGGGCTGCCCACTGTCGTGCCCGAGGACCCCCGCCCGGCCACACCTGTCCTCTCGCTTCACTTTTTTCAGGGTCAGCCCAGAGTGCAGAATCCCCCACCCCACTAACCTGTCCCCATCTCACCCTCAGCCCTCATGCTGCCTCCTGCTCGCTCAGCTCTCTGCTTTAGCAATTCCAGGACTCAGCTAAGTTCTCCTTAGACGGACAGATGACTCCTCCTTCCCACCTCCGCTGCCCCGTGTCTGCGGCAAGGGTCCTCCTGTCGGGTGCCGTGACTGCTACCCGTGATGCTCCCAGAGCAGCCCCCACGGAAGCTCAGCCGTGTCCTCCCCACCCCAGGCTGGCACGCTCCCTCCAGACAGGCCGCACGGACCCCATCCATCCAAAGATCACCTCTGCAGAGGCACCCAGACCTAAAGGTCACAGGCAGCCCTCGGGGTCTCCCACAGGCGTTCCCACCCTTGGGTGTGCTTACGGTTCATGAGGGCACAGCTGTGCCCGCATTACTAAGTCATGAAGGACTGCACGCTGGGGCCACCAGTATTAAAACCCCAGCCTCACCTTTCCCTTCCTGTCTCCTGTCAACCCTCACCACTGCCCCACACAGCCACACCCCAGTGAGCAACAAGTCCCTGGCAAAGCATCCCAGCACTTGTCCCCGCCAGCCCTGGTGCCAAGGCCTCCTCACGCCCCGCCTGGAATGCCCATGGGTCCTCCTCACTCGCACTGGCGCGCACCTTCTACAGACACGCCTACAGCACTGGATCCCCTTCTCTGCTTTTTCAAGTTAATTACAACTTTTCATGGCATTTTTGGCCCGTGTGACATGGTTCCAGCTGCTCTAGCCCATGTATCCTACTTAAAACCATGTTTCAGAGAGGACAACTCTCTCTGCATGCCCATGACTGCCCTGCCTCTGAGCCTGCCTGTGCTCTCCCCTCCTGCCACAGGGTGACCAAGTCCTGCTGACCGCACCTGGCCCTCCTGCGCCTGGGCTACCCAAGGCTGGCACTCTGGCTTCTCGCTGCTGGGACATGTTTCCAGGCCTCGCACACACGCCCAGGGCTGTGATGGCTCAGACACCGTGAGAGGCACCAGGAGGCAGAGTGCGCTGCGAGTGAGCGCATCATGTGGCCCGGGGAGACGGTGGGGAGCTGTGGGCGTCCACCCCAGGGGTCAGCGCCCTCATCCCCATCAGATCGCTCCTCTGCCTGCCCTTAAACGACAGGGTGTGTCACCTGCCTGCACACGCCTGGCCGCGGTTTCAGCCCCACACACGGCTCCTGCTAAGCCACACAGTGTAGCCCAACACACCTGCTGCTGTGGACAGCGCCTCCACTGTCCGGGGAGTTCCCGTCAAAGTGTAAGAAATTAGGTACACGAGGAGAATAAAACCTTGGCTGGCTTTTACCTCGAATGAAGTCTTCCAGGGAAGCAGCAACCCCTCACGCCCCAAAAGAAGTCAAGGTGACAGCAAATGAGCCCTGGGTGGCCCCCTCACCCAGCCCCCGCCGTGTCCTCGACGCCCCGGGCCTGGTACCTGCGTGTCCAGCCACTTCACGCCGTCGGGGGTGTGCTCCACGCGCCCGTAGAAGTGCACAGGAAGCATATACTCAGGCCGGGCCTTCTCCCAGGGGTTGCCGTAGCGCAGCCAGTCGTCGGCCTCCTCCACCTGGAAAGGGCGGGCGGTGAGGGCACACTCGGGAGACGCCCCAGCCTGGACACACCTGGCTGTCCAGCTCACACGGCGCCTGGCACAGCAGCAAACCTACAGCCCGTTCGCCACGTCAAGATCTCCACTTCCGGTCAAGCCCATGGGTTTAAAAATGACATTTTGGACTTCTAAAGTAACAAATTTGTATAAAATTCAGAAACATACATCCAAATAAAAACACATTCAGAATCGCCTGAACTCAACATCGACACATGCTCAACATGAATCCACCCCGAAAACATCACACTCGGTGAAAGAAGCCAGACGCGTGAGGTCATGCGTCGTATGATTCCATTTGTAGGAAACGTCCAGAACTGCACACCCTGAGACACAGGAAGCAGACGAGCGGCTGTCCTGAGCTCCAGTGTGACAGCAAAGGGGTGCAGGACTTCTTTTTGGGGTGATGAAAACATTCTGGAGATACTTAGTGGTGATGGTTATCCACCTCTGAATATACGTAAAACCCACTTTGTATCTAAATAAAGCTGTTATAAAAAAAAAGAATCATGAGATTCTTCTCAAAGCCACTGCTTTGAAAGTGACACCATAAATCCGCAAGTGCTGGGGCCGAGCTGGCAGTGGGTGCCCAGGACACACCACAAGAAGACACACTGCTCGGCAAGGCCTTCCAAAAGTGGCTTATTTTCCAAAATCTACATCCAGTGGCACCCAAGACCACTAAACATGCAAGCTCCCTTCCCATAAATAAAATTAAAAGTAGCCCCTTGACCACCCGTGAGCAGAAGCATTTGGTGGGGCTGCTCCACCACCACCCTCTGGGACTTATCCGCTTGCAAGCAACAGAATAAGTGAATCTGGCGCAGCGATGCACGAAGGATTCCAAAGTCTAAATGAACTAAAACCAAAATGAGATCAAGTATTTTTTCTTCAAATTAAACAAGCAACCCTAGTATGATTCTTTGAGGGATTTTCTTTTAATGGTTCTTACACAGCAGTAAAAAGTCACCAGCGAGAGCATCTGGGTTCTGCTTTTCGGGAGGTGCCAGGGCTTCGACATGCACCTCCCACAGAACTCCCAGCAAGACCTTTCTGTGTCTGGTGACCAATCTGCCTTTCGACTTTCTGGTGGCATTTTCTCATCTGTTGTGAGCTTCCCCAACACTAAAGCCTAGCTACCTCTGCAAAGCAATTCTGGAAGTTGTCTGCAAGAAGCAGCAGCTTCCCAAACATAAGAGGCAGCGAGCACCTTCCTTCTGGGGCCAACACTCCCTGCCCCCTCACCCAGGGTGCCAGGCGGGCTGGCCTATGGCCCCATCGGTCACATGTCACTGGCCAACCACTAACCACTGCTTGCATTTATTTTCGCCACAGCTAAAGCCAAGTAAAAACCATTCCACCTGATCAGTCCCCATGGAAACGGGGTAGGGGAATTTACACTCACTTATTACCTTAAACTGTCACACAAGATGGCAAGAGTTACAGGAACAAGGAACACCAGAAGAAAAACTGTCTGTGTGGTGAAACAAAAAATACCAAAAATCTTCCTGTTTGTAACCATGACACCAACAAGGCCTGGGGGAGCCCCCAACTTTCTGCTTATAACTCCACACATCACACCCGAACTGCCCATGAGGAGCCAGGACGGGGCAGAGAACAAACACGTGCACGGCTGGAAACAGGCACACAGAGGGCTGCAGACAGAACCGCTGGGAAGGGGAAAAGTGCATTTCTCTTTTTAAGGTGGGAAAGAGCATTTCTATGAATCAAGCAGTGGATCCAAAACGGTTTTTAAGTTTTCTTTTATTTTAGCCAATACTTTTCTTTGCCAACATTTTATTAAGAGCATTTTCAAATATACGGAGATGTTACCGTTTGATGGTGAACATACACGCACACCACCGGGTGCTGTAACAGATTTATCACATCTCATCCATCGATCCATTAATTTCTGGGTGCGTTTCAAAGTAAGCTGCAGACATCAGCGCACATTCCCACCAAACACACCAGCATGTGTGTCACTCACGACAGATGACGTGTTTGCTTTTTAGGCTATTTTCCACACAGTGAAATGCATAAATCCTACGGATGCTGATGGTGACTTGTGACAAGTGCACAGACCCTGTGGCCCAAACCCCACCACACCCTGGGTGACTCTACCACCTGTCACTAGCTTGTTCACTGAGACTGTACTGCTCTGATGCTACAAATCTCTTGATTCTAACCCCAGACCTGCTTTATCTGCGACTTTTAGGTCCCGAATGACACTAAATAAACATGAGTGGGATACCATGACTCTGAAGTGCTGTGGGAGGGGGAACCGGCCAGCCAAGGACAGTGAGGCTGCATTTTTAAGACTACACCCTCTTCACGGACATGGTCCTGACCACCTCACTTGGCTACAGTTGGCTCATTCTTCCCAAGGGCCACTGTACTTTGCAGAGTCCAGCCTCTAACCCCAAGGACACCGTCCCCTCACTGGTGTTGTCAGGGAGCAAAGGCAGAAGGTGGGAGTAACACCCACAATAACTGCTTTTCTAACCACTCAAGGTCAATGTCTTTGAGGCTGAACCCTGAGAGCACCATGCCCTTCACTCGCGTTCAGACAGTCAGAAAACCAGCCCGTGGTGTCCTCGCTGCCTGGCTGTAGAAGGCCCTGTCCAAGGGTCCCATGAGGCTCAGCCCCGCCTGACTTGCGGTCACCATGCAGAAGCGGTTTGAAAGGAGCCCACATAGGGACCGGCCTCTCCGGGCCACACGGGGCTGCCGATGGCCCGATCTGCTGCACTGTGCTGCCCACTGGCCTGCCGTTCCCCAAGGCGTGTAAAGTACAAAAAGCCAAACTGAAAGTGCTGCTGCTTATTTTCTTGTGCGAACAAGAACTGGAAATCAGCGAAGAAACCAAATCTCACCCACCTGCCAGCCGTTGACAATCTTCTGGTTAAAAATCCCAAATTCATAGCGGATTCCATAGCCATATGCTGCCAGGCCCAGGGTGGCCATTGAGTCAAGGAAACAGGCTGCAAAATCCAATCACAAATCAGACAGTCAACAGATCCGAGGCCGGGCTGGGCCACTGCCCACAGGGCACAAAGTGGGGATTCAGAGGCGACCACAGCCAGCGTCAGGTTTCAAGGAAAACTGGGGCCCCTCAGCCTCCCCTCAGCCCAGAAGACATCAACATGGGTGCTACTCGGCGGCTGTGGGAGGATGGCGGAGGTGAAGAATCCACAGAGAACAAGCGAAGCGCAAAGCCCTCACCGTCTCTCTGAGACAGCCCAGCTCAGGCCGAGGCCCCCCAACCCTCTGCACGTTCCGCTCAAGCCCAGGCGGTTCTGAAGGTAGGGACACGTCACAGACCTGTCCCTACACATCACTGATGCAGGCCCAGCAAGGGGGGGCTAGTGGTGTACATGTCACCACCGTCCATAACTATGCAGACACCCAAGCTCCAAAGTGCCACCAGGAGCCTGGGAGGGGCTTACTTGGCATGTCACTGAATGGAGCCCTTTTCTTGAAAGACAAACAAAACAAAGACAATGATTTGAATAAAGATCCAGAAGGCAACATTATTACATCTAAGGAGTAAAAAGAGAAAAAAAAATAAAAAAACCCACACAGAACACAAGTAGATAAAATAGACGTCCGATCCATCACACACGCAGACACCTGCTGGGCACCGTGTTGATGGAAAGGAACGAGGAAGACCCACAGACGTCAGACCCGGGCTCTCGTTCTGGAAACTCTTCGGAGGGAACAGACCATGTCAGGCTATGGCGGGCTCAGTGCTGCCGAGCTGTCTGCAGACGGGGCCCGGAACAGGGCCGTGGGGAAGGCTGAAGCAGCCCGCAGCCTCCCTGGTCCACGGACCGTGACTAGAAAAGTCAAAGGACCCAGAACACCCCAGTCGGAAGCGAGTCTAAAAGCACAGGGGAGGGAGGTGTGGTGACTGGCCACCCCTGTGGCCGTCACAGAGCAGGGACAAAGGAGGCTAGAGCTTCCCTCGAGCTTAGGAAACTCGGTTCTGCATTCACTGAGAAAGGACCAAGCAGGAACATGGCAAAAATCAGTCACATGCCCCCCTGGCTGGTGGCACGGAAGGGACTGAAGACCCCTTGCGGCTCAGAGCCCTGAGGGGGCGCCAAGGACACAAAACCTCCCGCTCTGTGAGAAAGCCCAAGACAGTTCCTCGCCAGAGCCTCAGGGAGAAAAGGGAGTCACGGTGTGACAAGCCTGGTCTGAGCTCACTTTGTAGATGACAGCACAACCCTGCATTTGAGAGAAGGCAGTGGAGGACAAATGTGGCCTTTCACACTCACAGGTGGAGCGCAGGTGGGGCAAATTTTATTTATTTGAGGTAGGGTCTCCCTCTGTTGCCCAGGCTGGAGTGCAGTGGCACAATCATAGCTCACTGCAACCTTGAACTCCTCCTGGGCTCAAGCAATTCACCCACCTCAGCCTCCCAAGTAGCTGGTACTATAAGTGTGCACCACCATGCTTGGCTAATTTTTAAACTTTTTTGTAGAGACAGGGTCTTACTATGTTGCTCAGCTGGTCTTGAGCTCCTGGGATCAAGTGATCCTCCCACTTTGGCCTCCCAAAGTGCTAGGATTGTAGGCATGAGCCACCGGGCCCAACCTGAATTTTTTCTTTATATAGATTCAAGTGCTGTTTTGTTTGAAAGAAACATGTTACATTTATAATTTAGAAGAATTTAACCTAAAATTTGAAAACATAAGCACACCCCTCCCCCAGATACATTTTAGGGCATGAATTCCCTTTACAAAATTGCAACTCCCAAAAAGATCACTGATGCAAAGCAGCCAGGGGCCAGGCCACCAAATGAAATCAAATCTCACCGTGACCACTATTTCTACTTCTGTGTTTTTAACCTGGCTCCCTCTCTCCAAAAAGGCTGGCAAAAATATTTAACACAGAAAACAATAGGGCTGGGCTCACACCTATAATCCTAACGCTCTGGGAGGCCAAGGGGGGAGGATAGCTTGAGCCCAGCCTGAGCAACAGCGAGACCCTGTCTCTAATAAAACAGAAAAATTAGCTGGGCGTTGTGGTGGCGTACACCTGTAGTCCCAGCTACTCAGAAGGCTGAGGCAGGAGGAACCCTTGAGCCCAGGAGTTTGAGGTTGCAGTGATGATGCCACTGCACTCTACCCAGAGCGACAGAGTAAGACCCCCGACTCGCAAAAAAAAAAACAAATCCAGAAAACAATAAGAAAACTGGGTATGCTCTCAAATACGGTGGCCCAAGGGAGTGATATCCCTGGAAGAAACAGCTCTACTCTTTCTAGGCAATCTGCTGACTGTATAAAAGCCAGAATGACTGCTATACGCACAGCTGTGTTCACAAATTGTGTTTCTCTCCATCTGTCTTCTCCCAGTTACTGGCTTTTGGATCCTGGAAAGTGGCCAGCATACTGCGAGCCCCTCCCGGCACTAGCTGACCCAACGTAGGCAAGTTTGGTCTTCATGATAATTATGAAGCACCCTTTGTAGGAAACAGAACACATATTTTCCTTAAAGATTTCAATCTGAAGAACACACTGACCCATCTATGCTGAGGGGAGCCAATTTACCCCGACAGATTGGCATCAGGAACATGCCTGACACTGGCCTCACCACATGACCAACCAAGCCGAGAGGTCAGAGGAGCTCATCCTGGACAGGTACGGGTTACCTGCCAGCCTGCCCAGGCCCCCGTTCCCCAGGCCAGCATCTTCTTCTATCTCCTCCAGTTCTTCCAAGTCCAACCCCAACTGCAAACAGAAACAGAGGCAGCATTTTAATATGACTTAATATTTTCCCTCAAATGATAGGGTGAAAGACATTTAAGTCTTGAAAGCTTATGCCAAAAGTTAAAGTTAGAGTCTGCTTTCCCTTACACTTGAAAATCCAGTGTTAAAATTTGATGTTAAATCAATGCATGGAAATGAAAGTTTCCAATATTTCAAAAACCGCTAAGAGTTGACAGTCAAAATTAAACATGGTTTAAATAGCCGAAAGTATTTATTGACAGGTAATTAGCCTATTTACAGTGAACAAACTACAACATGTATCTTAAAAGTGAAACCAATGGTTTTAGTCACTATCTAATTTCACACAATCTAATGATATTTACATGACACTGTCTGAAACCAAAAGCTAAAAAGCACTTTTCCTGTGGTTATTCCAGTTGCATTCAAACAATCTTGTAAAACAGATATGGCATGTTAAAAATTACACAGAAAGCAACAAAGTCACAACGATTTACACTGACTTAAAACCATTCCAGAATACAGACCTTAAGGCTCTCAATTATGGTTTATGGACACAGATTCCATTAATCTGGCTTTAGTATACAAATTTGACAAACTGCTCAAATTATCTGGATCAGTGGTTTTTAAACTTTTTGGTCTCAGGAAGACCCAAAGAGCTTTTGTTTATGTGGATTATATATGTACCAATATTTATCAAATTAGAAATTAAAATGCAGAAATTTTTTAAAAGTACACATACGAATTCATTTAAAAATAAATAAACCTATTACATGTGAACATAAATGAAGTTCAGTGAAAAATAAACATATTTTTGAAAACAAAAAAATATTTACTGAGAAGAACACCAGTGTTTTCTATTTTTACAAATGCCTGTAATAGATTTTCTACTTCATCTTTCAATCCGTTGTGATGTCGCACATCACATTGCCTCTGGAAGACTCCACTGCCCACTCTGGGAGAATAAGACCAAAGAAAGTAAACAACGTCTTAACGTTATAAAAACAGTTCTGACCTAGTGGACCCCCTGAACAGGCCGCAAGGACCGGGGGCCTCTGGACCACAATTAGAGAACATAAAAAAACTACAAGAGGTGAAAAAAAGTCATGAGAAAATAGCATCACAGCCATAAATGATTAGTACAGATTTAGTAAACTGAGTGATATTACCACACACAGTAATTCAATTCAGAGTAAAATTTCAAAATACTGTGACTTGAACTTAACTCCTAAAACAATTTCAAAAGACTATGTTCCACCAAAAATATTTTGGGTATGTGGGGGTGGGGTAGGACTTACCCAACAGCACAGTACCTGCTCCAAGTTAAGAAATAAGTTTAACTACAA